>WNGS01028012.1:0-21160 GCA_020271785.1 Procambarus virginalis | reverse complement strand
GCTGGAGACCCTGCCAGTGTGTTGCTGGAGACCCCTGCCAGTGTGTGCTGGAGACCCTGCAAGGTGTTGCTGGAGACCCCTGCCAGTGTGTTGCTGGAGACCCTGCCAGTGTGTTGCTGGAGACCCCTGCCAGTGTGTTGCTGGAGACCCTGCCAGTGTGTTGCTGGAGACCCCTGCCAGTGTGTTGCTGGAGACCCTGCCAGTGTGTTGCTGGAGACCCTGCCAGTGTGTTGCTGGAGACCCCTGCCAGTGTGTTGCTGGAGACCCCTGCCAGTGTGTGGAGACCCCTGCCAGTGTGTTGCTGGAGACCCCTGCCAGTGTGTTGCTGGAGACCCCTGCCAGTGTGTTGCTGGAGACCCCTGCAGTGTGTTGCTGGAGACCCTGCCAGTGTGTTGCTGGAGACCCCTGCCAGTGTGTTGCTGGAGACCCCTGCCAGTGTTGCTGGAGACCCCTGCCAGTGTGTTGCTGGAGACCCCTGCCAGTGTGTTGCTGGAGACCCCTGCCAGTGTGTTGCTGGGGACCCTGCCAGTGTGTTGCTGGAGACCCCTGCCAGTGTGTTGCTGGAGACCCTGCCAGTGTGTTGCTGGAGACCCTGCCAGTGTGTTGCTGGAGACCCTGCCAGTGTGTTGCTGGAGACCCTGCCAGTGTGTTGTGGAGACCCTGCCAGTGTGTTGCTGGAGACCCCTGCCAGTGTGTTGCTGGAGACCTGCCAGTGTGTTGCTGGAGACCCCTGCCAGTGTGTTGCTGGAGACCCCTGCCAGTGTGTTGCTGGAGACCCCTGCCAGTGTGTTGCTGGAGACCCTGCCTGTGTTGCTGGAGACCCCTGCCAGTGTGTTGCTGGAGACCCTGCCAGTGTGTTGCTGGAGACCCTGCCAGTGTGTTGCTGGAGACCCCTGCCAGTGGTTGCTGGAGACCCCTGCCTGTGTTGCTGGAGACCCCTGCCAGTGTGTTGCTGGAGACCCCTGCCAGTGTGTGCTGGAGACCTGCCAGTGTGTTGCTGGAGACCCTGCCAGTGTGTTGCTGGAGACCCTGCCAGTGTGTTGCTGGAGACCCTGCCAGTGTGTTGCTGGAGACCCCTGCCAGTGTGTTGCTGGAGACCCCTGCCAGTGTGTTGCTGGAGACCCTGCCAGTGTGTTGCTGGAGACCCCTGCCAGTGTGTTGCTGGAGACCCTGCCAGTGTGTTGCTGGGACCCCTGCCAGTGTGTGCTGGAGACCCTGCCAGTGTGTTGCTGGAGACCCCTGCCAGTGTGTGCTGGAGACCCCTGCCAGTGTGTTGCTGGAGACCCTGCCAGTGTGTTGCTGGAGACCCCTGCCAGTGTGTTGCTGGAGACCCTGCCAGTGTGTTGCTGGAGACCCCTGCCAGTGTGTTGCTGGAGACCCCTGCCAGTGTGTTGGGGACCCCTGCCAGTGTGTGCTGGAGACCCTGCCAGGTGTTGCTGGAGACCCTGCCAGTGTGTTGCTGGAGACCCTGCCAGTGTGTTGCTGGAGACCCTGCCAGTGTGTTGCTGGAGACCCCTGCCAGTGTGTTGCTGGAGACCCCTGCCAGTGTGTTGCTGGAGACCCTGCCAGTGTGTTGCTGGAGACCCTGCCAGTGTGTTGCTGGAGACCCTGCCAGGTGTGTGAGGAGACCCCTGCCAGTGTGTTGCTGGAGACCCTGCCAGTGTGTTGCTGGAGACCCCTGCCAGTGTGTTGCTGGAGACCCTGCCAGTGTGTTGCTGGAGACCCCTGCCAGTGTGTTGCTGGAGACCCTGCCAGTGTGTTGCTGGAGACCCTGCCAGTGTGTTGCTGGAGACCCTGCCAGTGTGTTGCTGGAGACCCTGCCAGTGTGTTGCTGGAGACCCCTGCCAGTGTGTGCTGGAGACCCCTGCCAGTGTGTTGCTGGAGACCCTGCCAGTGTGTTGCTGGAGACCCCTGCCAGTGTGTTGCTGGAGACCCCTGCCAGTGTGTGCTGGAGACCCCTGCCAGTGTGTTGCTGGAGACCCTGCCAGTGTGTTGCTGGAGACCCCTGCCAGTGTGTTGCTGGAGACCCCTGCCAGTGTGTTGCTGGAGGACCTGCCAGTGTGTTGCTGGAGACCCTGCCAGTGTGTTGCTGGAGGAGACCCTGCCAGTGTGTTGCTGGAGACCCCTGCCAGTGTGTTGCTGGAGAACCCTGCCAGTGTGTTGCTGGAGCTGCCAGTGTGTTGCTGGAGACCCTGCCAGTGTGTTGCTGGAGACCCCTGCCAGTGTGTGCTGGAGACCCCTGCCAGTGTGTTGCTGGAGACCCTGCCAGTGTGTTGCTGGAGACCCCTGCCAGTGTGTTGCTGGAGACCCCTGCCAGTGTGTTGCTGGAGACCCCTGCCAGTGTGTTGCTGGAGACCCCTGCCAGTGTGTTGCTGGAGACCCCTGCCAGTGTGTTGCTGGAGACCCCTGCCAGTGTGTTGCTGGAGACCCCTGCCAGTGTGTGCTGGAGACCCCTGCCAGTGTGTTGCTGGAGACCCTGCCAGTGTGTTGCTGGAGACCCTGCCAGTGTGTTGCTGGAGACCCCTGCCAGTGTGTTGCTGGAGACCCTGCCAGTGTGTTGCTGGAGACCCCTGCCAGTGTGTTGCTGGAGACCCTGCAGTGTGTTGCTGGAGACCCCTGCCAGTGTGTTGCTGGAGACCCCTGCCAGTGTGTTGCTGGAGACCCCTGCCAGTGTGTTGCTGGAGACCCCTGCCAGTGTGTTGCTGGAGACCCCTGCCAGTGTGTTGCTGGAGACCCCTGCCAGTGTGTTGCTGGAGACCCTGCCAGTGTGTTGCTGGAGACCTGCCAGTGTGTTGCTGGAGACCCCTGCCAGGTGTTGCTGGAGACCCCTGCCAGTGTGTTGCTGGAGACCCTGCCAGTGTGTTGCTGGAGACCCCTGCCAGTGTGTTGCTGGAGACCCCTGCCAGTGTGTTGCTGGAGACCCCTGCCAGTGTGTGCTGGAGACCCCTGCCAGTGTGTTGCTGGAGACCCTGCCAGTGTGTTGCTGGAGACCTCTGCCAGTGTGTTGCTGGAGACCCTGCCAGTGTGTGCTGGAGACCCCTGCCAGTGTGTTGCTGGAGACCCTGCCAGTGTGTGCTGGAGACCCCTGTGTGTTGCTGGAGACCCCTGCCAGTGTGTTGCTGGAGACCCCTGCCAGTGTGTTGCTGGAGACCCTGCCAGTGTGTTGCTGGAGACCCTGCCAGTGTGTGCTGGAGACCCTGCCAGTGTGTTGCTGGAGACCCCTGCCAGTGTGTTGCTGGAGACCCTGCAGTGTGTTGCTGGAGACCCTGCCAGTGTGTTGCTGGAGACCCCTGCCAGTGTGTTGCTGGAGACCCCTGCCAGTGTGTTGCTGGAGACCCCTGCCAGTGTGTGCTGGAGACCCCTGCCAGTGTGTTGCTGGAGACCCCTGCCAGTGTGTTGCTGGAGACCCTGCAGTGTGTTGCTGGAGAACCCTGCCAGTGTGTTGCTGGAGACCCCTGCCAGTGTGTGCTGGAGACCCCTGCCAGTGTGTTGCTGGAGACCCCTGCCAGTGTGTTGCTGGAGACCCCTGCCAGTGTGTTGCTGGAGACCCTGCCAGTGTGTTGCTGGAGACCCCTGCCAGTGTGTTGCTGGAGACCCTGCCAGTGTGTTGCTGGAGACCCTGCCAGTGTGTTGCTGGAGACCCCTGCCAGTGTGTTGCTGGAGACCCTGCCAGTGTGTTGCTGGAGACCCCTGCCAGTGTGTTGCTGGAGACCCTGCCAGTGTGTTGCTGGAGACCCCTGCCAGTGTGTTGCTGGAGACCCCTGCCAGTGTGTTGCTGGAGACCCTGCCAGTGTGTTGCTGGAGACCCCTGCCAGTGTGTTGCTGGAGACCCTGCCAGTGTGTTGCTGGAGACCCCTGCCAGTGTGTTGCTGGAGACCCCTGCCAGTGTGTTGCTGGAGACCCCTGCCAGTGTGTTGCTGGAGACCCTGCCAGTGTGTTGCTGGAGACCCCTGCCAGTGTGTTGCTGGAGACCCCTGCCAGTGTGTTGCTGGAGACCCCTGCCAGTGTGTTGCTGGAGACCCCTGCCAGTGTGTTGCTGGAGACCCCTGCCAGTGTGTTGCTGGAGACCCTGCCAGTGTGTTGCTGGAGACCCCTGCCAGTGTGTTGCTGGAGACCCCTGCCAGTGTGTTGCTGGAGACCCCTGCCAGTGTGTTGCTGGAGACCCCTGCCAGTGTGTTGCTGGAGACCCTGCCAGTGTGTTGCTGGAGACCCCTGCCAGTGTGTTGCTGGAGACCCCTGCCAGTGTGTTGCTGGAGACCCCTGCCAGTGTGTTGCTGGAGACCCCTGCCAGTGTGTTGCTGGAGACCCCTGCCAGTGTGTTGCTGGAGACCCTGCCAGTGTGTTGCTGGAGACCCCTGCCAGTGTGTTGCTGGAGACCCCTGCCAGTGTGTTGCTGGAGACCCCTGCCAGTGTGTTGCTGGAGACCCCTGCCAGTGTGTTGCTGGAGACCCTGCCAGTGTGTTGCTGGAGACCCCTGCCAGTGTGTTGCTGGAGACCCCTGCCAGTGTGTTGCTGGAGACCCCTGCCAGTGTGTTGCTGGAGACCCCTGCCAGTGTGTTGCTGGAGACCCCTGCCAGTGTGTTGCTGGAGACCCCTGCCAGTGTGTTGCTGGAGACCCCTGCCAGTGTGTTGCTGGAGACCCCTGCCAGTGTGTTGCTGGAGACCCTGCCAGTGTGTTGCTGGAGACCCCTGCCAGTGTGTTGCTGGAGACCCCTGCCAGTGTGTTGCTGGAGACCCCTGCCAGTGTGTTGCTGGAGACCCCTGCCAGTGTGTTGCTGGAGACCCCTGCCAGTGTGTTGCTGGAGACCCCTGCCAGTGTGTTGCTGGAGACCCCTGCCAGTGTGTTGCTGGAGACCCCTGCCAGTGTGTTGCTGGAGACCCCTGCCAGTGTGTTGCTGGAGACCCCTGCCAGTGTGTTGCTGGAGACCCCTGCCAGTGTGTTGCTGGAGACCCTGCCAGTGTGTTGCTGGAGACCCCTGCCAGTGTGTTGCTGGAGACCCCTGCCAGTGTGTTGCTGGAGACCCCTGCCAGTGTGTTGCTGGAGACCCCTGCCAGTGTGTTGCTGGAGACCCCTGCCAGTGTGTTGCTGGAGACCCCTGCCAGTGTGTTGCTGGAGACCCCTGCCAGTGTGTTGCTGGAGACCCCTGCCAGTGTGTTGCTGGAGACCCCTGCCAGTGTGTTGCTGGAGACCCTGCCAGTGTGTTGCTGGAGACCCCTGCCAGTGTGTTGCTGGAGACCCCTGCCAGTGTGTTGCTGGAGACCCCTGCCAGTGTGTTGCTGGAGACCCCTGCCAGTGTGTTGCTGGAGACCCTGCCAGTGTGTTGCTGGAGACCCCTGCCAGTGTGTTGCTGGAGACCCCTGCCAGTGTGTTGCTGGAGACCCCTGCCAGTGTGTTGCTGGAGACCCCTGCCAGTGTGTTGCTGGAGACCCCTGCCAGTGTGTTGCTGGAGACCCCTGCCAGTGTGTTGCTGGAGACCCCTGCCAGTGTGTTGCTGGAGACCCCTGCCAGTGTGTTGCTGGAGACCCCTGCCAGTGTGTTGCTGGAGACCCCTGCCAGTGTGTTGCTGGAGACCCCTGCCAGTGTGTTGCTGGAGACCCTGCCAGTGTGTTGCTGGAGACCCCTGCCAGTGTGTTGCTGGAGACCCCTGCCAGTGTGTTGCTGGAGACCCCTGCCAGTGTGTTGCTGGAGACCCCTGCCAGTGTGTTGCTGGAGACCCCTGCCAGTGTGTTGCTGGAGACCCCTGCCAGTGTGTTGCTGGAGACCCCTGCCAGTGTGTTGCTGGAGACCCCTGCCAGTGTGTTGCTGGAGACCCCTGCCAGTGTGTTGCTGGAGACCCCTGCCAGTGTGTTGCTGGAGACCCCTGCCAGTGTGTTGCTGGAGACCCCTGCCAGTGTGTTGCTGGAGACCCCTGCCAGTGTGTTGCTGGAGACCCCTGCCAGTGTGTTGCTGGAGACCCCTGCCAGTGTGTTGCTGGAGACCCCTGCCAGTGTGTTGCTGGAGACCCCTGCCAGTGTGTTGCTGGAGACCCCTGCCAGTGTGTTGCTGGAGACCCCTGCCAGTGTGTTGCTGGAGACCCCTGCCAGTGTGTTGCTGGAGACCCCTGCCAGTGTGTTGCTGGAGACCCCTGCCAGTGTGTTGCTGGAGACCCCTGCCAGTGTGTTGCTGGAGACCCCTGCCAGTGTGTTGCTGGAGACCCCTGCCAGTGTGTTGCTGGAGACCCCTGCCAGTGTGTTGCTGGAGACCCCTGCCAGTGTGTTGCTGGAGACCCCTGCCAGTGTGTTGCTGGAGACCCCTGCCAGTGTGTTGCTGGAGACCCCTGCCAGTGTGTTGCTGGAGACCCCTGCCAGTGTGTTGCTGGAGACCCCTGCCAGTGTGTTGCTGGAGACCCCTGCCAGTGTGTTGCTGGAGACCCCTGCCAGTGTGTTGCTGGAGACCCCTGCCAGTGTGTTGCTGGAGACCCCTGCCAGTGTGTTGCTGGAGACCCCTGCCAGTGTGTTGCTGGAGACCCCTGCCAGTGTGTTGCTGGAGACCCCTGCCAGTGTGTTGCTGGAGACCCCTGCCAGTGTGTTGCTGGAGACCCCTGCCAGTGTGTTGCTGGAGACCCCTGCCAGTGTGTTGCTGGAGACCCCTGCCAGTGTGTTGCTGGAGACCCCTGCCAGTGTGTTGCTGGAGACCCCTGCCAGTGTGTTGCTGGAGACCCCTGCCAGTGTGTTGCTGGAGACCCCTGCCAGTGTGTTGCTGGAGACCCCTGCCAGTGTGTTGCTGGAGACCCCTGCCAGTGTGTTGCTGGAGACCCCTGCCAGTGTGTTGCTGGAGACCCCTGCCAGTGTGTTGCTGGAGACCCCTGCCAGTGTGTTGCTGGAGACCCCTGCCAGTGTGTTGCTGGAGACCCCTGCCAGTGTGTTGCTGGAGACCCCTGCCAGTGTGTTGCTGGAGACCCCTGCCAGTGTGTTGCTGGAGACCCCTGCCAGTGTGTTGCTGGAGACCCCTGCCAGTGTGTTGCTGGAGACCCCTGCCAGTGTGTTGCTGGAGACCCCTGCCAGTGTGTTGCTGGAGACCCCTGCCAGTGTGTTGCTGGAGACCCCTGCCAGTGTGTTGCTGGAGACCCCTGCCAGTGTGTTGCTGGAGACCCCTGCCAGTGTGTTGCTGGAGACCCCTGCCAGTGTGTTGCTGGAGACCCCTGCCAGTGTGTTGCTGGAGACCCCTGCCAGTGTGTTGCTGGAGACCCCTGCCAGTGTGTTGCTGGAGACCCCTGCCAGTGTGTTGCTGGAGACCCCTGCCAGTGTGTTGCTGGAGACCCCTGCCAGTGTGTTGCTGGAGACCCCTGCCAGTGTGTTGCTGGAGACCCCTGCCAGTGTGTTGCTGGAGACCCCTGCCAGTGTGTTGCTGGAGACCCCTGCCAGTGTGTTGCTGGAGACCCCTGCCAGTGTGTTGCTGGAGACCCCTGCCAGTGTGTTGCTGGAGACCCCTGCCAGTGTGTTGCTGGAGACCCCTGCCAGTGTGTTGCTGGAGACCCCTGCCAGTGTGTTGCTGGAGACCCCTGCCAGTGTGTTGCTGGAGACCCCTGCCAGTGTGTTGCTGGAGACCCCTGCCAGTGTGTTGCTGGAGACCCCTGCCAGTGTGTTGCTGGAGACCCCTGCCAGTGTGTTGCTGGAGACCCCTGCCAGTGTGTTGCTGGAGACCCCTGCCAGTGTGTTGCTGGAGACCCCTGCCAGTGTGTTGCTGGAGACCCCTGCCAGTGTGTTGCTGGAGACCCCTGCCAGTGTGTTGCTGGAGACCCCTGCCAGTGTGTTGCTGGAGACCCCTGCCAGTGTGTTGCTGGAGACCCCTGCCAGTGTGTTGCTGGAGACCCCTGCCAGTGTGTTGCTGGAGACCCCTGCCAGTGTGTTGCTGGAGACCCCTGCCAGTGTGTTGCTGGAGACCCCTGCCAGTGTGTTGCTGGAGACCCCTGCCAGTGTGTTGCTGGAGACCCCTGCCAGTGTGTTGCTGGAGACCCCTGCCAGTGTGTTGCTGGAGACCCCTGCCAGTGTGTTGCTGGAGACCCCTGCCAGTGTGTTGCTGGAGACCCCTGCCAGTGTGTTGCTGGAGACCCCTGCCAGTGTGTTGCTGGAGACCCCTGCCAGTGTGTTGCTGGAGACCCCTGCCAGTGTGTTGCTGGAGACCCCTGCCAGTGTGTTGCTGGAGACCCCTGCCAGTGTGTTGCTGGAGACCCCTGCCAGTGTGTTGCTGGAGACCCCTGCCAGTGTGTTGCTGGAGACCCCTGCCAGTGTGTTGCTGGAGACCCCTGCCAGTGTGTTGCTGGAGACCCCTGCCAGTGTGTTGCTGGAGACCCCTGCCAGTGTGTTGCTGGAGACCCCTGCCAGTGTGTTGCTGGAGACCCCTGCCAGTGTGTTGCTGGAGACCCCTGCCAGTGTGTTGCTGGAGACCCCTGCCAGTGTGTTGCTGGAGACCCCTGCCAGTGTGTTGCTGGAGACCCCTGCCAGTGTGTTGCTGGAGACCCCTGCCAGTGTGTTGCTGGAGACCCCTGCCAGTGTGTTGCTGGAGACCCCTGCCAGTGTGTTGCTGGAGACCCCTGCCAGTGTGTTGCTGGAGACCCCTGCCAGTGTGTTGCTGGAGACCCCTGCCAGTGTGTTGCTGGAGACCCCTGCCAGTGTGTTGCTGGAGACCCCTGCCAGTGTGTTGCTGGAGACCCCTGCCAGTGTGTTGCTGGAGACCCCTGCCAGTGTGTTGCTGGAGACCCCTGCCAGTGTGTTGCTGGAGACCCCTGCCAGTGTGTTGCTGGAGACCCCTGCCAGTGTGTTGCTGGAGACCCCTGCCAGTGTGTTGCTGGAGACCCCTGCCAGTGTGTTGCTGGAGACCCCTGCCAGTGTGTTGCTGGAGACCCCTGCCAGTGTGTTGCTGGAGACCCCTGCCAGTGTGTTGCTGGAGACCCCTGCCAGTGTGTTGCTGGAGACCCCTGCCAGTGTGTTGCTGGAGACCCCTGCCAGTGTGTTGCTGGAGACCCCTGCCAGTGTGTTGCTGGAGACCCCTGCCAGTGTGTTGCTGGAGACCCCTGCCAGTGTGTTGCTGGAGACCCCTGCCAGTGTGTTGCTGGAGACCCCTGCCAGTGTGTTGCTGGAGACCCCTGCCAGTGTGTTGCTGGAGACCCCTGCCAGTGTGTTGCTGGAGACCCCTGCCAGTGTGTTGCTGGAGACCCCTGCCAGTGTGTTGCTGGAGACCCCTGCCAGTGTGTTGCTGGAGACCCCTGCCAGTGTGTTGCTGGAGACCCCTGCCAGTGTGTTGCTGGAGACCCCTGCCAGTGTGTTGCTGGAGACCCCTGCCAGTGTGTTGCTGGAGACCCCTGCCAGTGTGTTGCTGGAGACCCCTGCCAGTGTGTTGCTGGAGACCCCTGCCAGTGTGTTGCTGGAGACCCCTGCCAGTGTGTTGCTGGAGACCCCTGCCAGTGTGTTGCTGGAGACCCCTGCCAGTGTGTTGCTGGAGACCCCTGCCAGTGTGTTGCTGGAGACCCCTGCCAGTGTGTTGCTGGAGACCCCTGCCAGTGTGTTGCTGGAGACCCCTGCCAGTGTGTTGCTGGAGACCCCTGCCAGTGTGTTGCTGGAGACCCCTGCCAGTGTGTTGCTGGAGACCCCTGCCAGTGTGTTGCTGGAGACCCCTGCCAGTGTGTTGCTGGAGACCCCTGCCAGTGTGTTGCTGGAGACCCCTGCCAGTGTGTTGCTGGAGACCCCTGCCAGTGTGTTGCTGGAGACCCCTGCCAGTGTGTTGCTGGAGACCCCTGCCAGTGTGTTGCTGGAGACCCCTGCCAGTGTGTTGCTGGAGACCCCTGCCAGTGTGTTGCTGGAGACCCCTGCCAGTGTGTTGCTGGAGACCCCTGCCAGTGTGTTGCTGGAGACCCCTGCCAGTGTGTTGCTGGAGACCCCTGCCAGTGTGTTGCTGGAGACCCCTGCCAGTGTGTTGCTGGAGACCCCTGCCAGTGTGTTGCTGGAGACCCCTGCCAGTGTGTTGCTGGAGACCCCTGCCAGTGTGTTGCTGGAGACCCCTGCCAGTGTGTTGCTGGAGACCCCTGCCAGTGTGTTGCTGGAGACCCCTGCCAGTGTGTTGCTGGAGACCCCTGCCAGTGTGTTGCTGGAGACCCCTGCCAGTGTGTTGCTGGAGACCCCTGCCAGTGTGTTGCTGGAGACCCCTGCCAGTGTGTTGCTGGAGACCCCTGCCAGTGTGTTGCTGGAGACCCCTGCCAGTGTGTTGCTGGAGACCCCTGCCAGTGTGTTGCTGGAGACCCCTGCCAGTGTGTTGCTGGAGACCCCTGCCAGTGTGTTGCTGGAGACCCCTGCCAGTGTGTTGCTGGAGACCCCTGCCAGTGTGTTGCTGGAGACCCCTGCCAGTGTGTTGCTGGAGACCCCTGCCAGTGTGTTGCTGGAGACCCCTGCCAGTGTGTTGCTGGAGACCCCTGCCAGTGTGTTGCTGGAGACCCCTGCCAGTGTGTTGCTGGAGACCCCTGCCAGTGTGTTGCTGGAGACCCCTGCCAGTGTGTTGCTGGAGACCCCTGCCAGTGTGTTGCTGGAGACCCCTGCCAGTGTGTTGCTGGAGACCCCTGCCAGTGTGTTGCTGGAGACCCCTGCCAGTGTGTTGCTGGAGACCCCTGCCAGTGTGTTGCTGGAGACCCCTGCCAGTGTGTTGCTGGAGACCCCTGCCAGTGTGTTGCTGGAGACCCCTGCCAGTGTGTTGCTGGAGACCCCTGCCAGTGTGTTGCTGGAGACCCCTGCCAGTGTGTTGCTGGAGACCCCTGCCAGTGTGTTGCTGGAGACCCCTGCCAGTGTGTTGCTGGAGACCCCTGCCAGTGTGTTGCTGGAGACCCCTGCCAGTGTGTTGCTGGAGACCCCTGCCAGTGTGTTGCTGGAGACCCCTGCCAGTGTGTTGCTGGAGACCCCTGCCAGTGTGTTGCTGGAGACCCCTGCCAGTGTGTTGCTGGAGACCCCTGCCAGTGTGTTGCTGGAGACCCCTGCCAGTGTGTTGCTGGAGACCCCTGCCAGTGTGTTGCTGGAGACCCCTGCCAGTGTGTTGCTGGAGACCCCTGCCAGTGTGTTGCTGGAGACCCCTGCCAGTGTGTTGCTGGAGACCCCTGCCAGTGTGTTGCTGGAGACCCCTGCCAGTGTGTTGCTGGAGACCCCTGCCAGTGTGTTGCTGGAGACCCCTGCCAGTGTGTTGCTGGAGACCCCTGCCAGTGTGTTGCTGGAGACCCCTGCCAGTGTGTTGCTGGAGACCCCTGCCAGTGTGTTGCTGGAGACCCCTGCCAGTGTGTTGCTGGAGACCCCTGCCAGTGTGTTGCTGGAGACCCCTGCCAGTGTGTTGCTGGAGACCCCTGCCAGTGTGTTGCTGGAGACCCCTGCCAGTGTGTTGCTGGAGACCCCTGCCAGTGTGTTGCTGGAGACCCCTGCCAGTGTGTTGCTGGAGACCCCTGCCAGTGTGTTGCTGGAGACCCCTGCCAGTGTGTTGCTGGAGACCCCTGCCAGTGTGTTGCTGGAGACCCCTGCCAGTGTGTTGCTGGAGACCCCTGCCAGTGTGTTGCTGGAGACCCCTGCCAGTGTGTTGCTGGAGACCCCTGCCAGTGTGTTGCTGGAGACCCCTGCCAGTGTGTTGCTGGAGACCCCTGCCAGTGTGTTGCTGGAGACCCCTGCCAGTGTGTTGCTGGAGACCCCTGCCAGTGTGTTGCTGGAGACCCCTGCCAGTGTGTTGCTGGAGACCCCTGCCAGTGTGTTGCTGGAGACCCCTGCCAGTGTGTTGCTGGAGACCCCTGCCAGTGTGTTGCTGGAGACCCCTGCCAGTGTGTTGCTGGAGACCCCTGCCAGTGTGTTGCTGGAGACCCCTGCCAGTGTGTTGCTGGAGACCCCTGCCAGTGTGTTGCTGGAGACCCCTGCCAGTGTGTTGCTGGAGACCCCTGCCAGTGTGTTGCTGGAGACCCCTGCCAGTGTGTTGCTGGAGACCCCTGCCAGTGTGTTGCTGGAGACCCCTGCCAGTGTGTTGCTGGAGACCCCTGCCAGTGTGTTGCTGGAGACCCCTGCCAGTGTGTTGCTGGAGACCCCTGCCAGTGTGTTGCTGGAGACCCCTGCCAGTGTGTTGCTGGAGACCCCTGCCAGTGTGTTGCTGGAGACCCCTGCCAGTGTGTTGCTGGAGACCCCTGCCAGTGTGTTGCTGGAGACCCCTGCCAGTGTGTTGCTGGAGACCCCTGCCAGTGTGTTGCTGGAGACCCCTGCCAGTGTGTTGCTGGAGACCCCTGCCAGTGTGTTGCTGGAGACCCCTGCCAGTGTGTTGCTGGAGACCCCTGCCAGTGTGTTGCTGGAGACCCCTGCCAGTGTGTTGCTGGAGACCCCTGCCAGTGTGTTGCTGGAGACCCCTGCCAGTGTGTTGCTGGAGACCCCTGCCAGTGTGTTGCTGGAGACCCCTGCCAGTGTGTTGCTGGAGACCCCTGCCAGTGTGTTGCTGGAGACCCCTGCCAGTGTGTTGCTGGAGACCCCTGCCAGTGTGTTGCTGGAGACCCCTGCCAGTGTGTTGCTGGAGACCCCTGCCAGTGTGTTGCTGGAGACCCCTGCCAGTGTGTTGCTGGAGACCCCTGCCAGTGTGTTGCTGGAGACCCCTGCCAGTGTGTTGCTGGAGACCCCTGCCAGTGTGTTGCTGGAGACCCCTGCCAGTGTGTTGCTGGAGACCCCTGCCAGTGTGTTGCTGGAGACCCCTGCCAGTGTGTTGCTGGAGACCCCTGCCAGTGTGTTGCTGGAGACCCCTGCCAGTGTGTTGCTGGAGACCCCTGCCAGTGTGTTGCTGGAGACCCCTGCCAGTGTGTTGCTGGAGACCCCTGCCAGTGTGTTGCTGGAGACCCCTGCCAGTGTGTTGCTGGAGACCCCTGCCAGTGTGTTGCTGGAGACCCCTGCCAGTGTGTTGCTGGAGACCCCTGCCAGTGTGTTGCTGGAGACCCCTGCCAGTGTGTTGCTGGAGACCCCTGCCAGTGTGTTGCTGGAGACCCCTGCCAGTGTGTTGCTGGAGACCCCTGCCAGTGTGTTGCTGGAGACCCCTGCCAGTGTGTTGCTGGAGACCCCTGCCAGTGTGTTGCTGGAGACCCCTGCCAGTGTGTTGCTGGAGACCCCTGCCAGTGTGTTGCTGGAGACCCCTGCCAGTGTGTTGCTGGAGACCCCTGCCAGTGTGTTGCTGGAGACCCCTGCCAGTGTGTTGCTGGAGACCCCTGCCAGTGTGTTGCTGGAGACCCCTGCCAGTGTGTTGCTGGAGACCCCTGCCAGTGTGTTGCTGGAGACCCCTGCCAGTGTGTTGCTGGAGACCCCTGCCAGTGTGTTGCTGGAGACCCCTGCCAGTGTGTTGCTGGAGACCCCTGCCAGTGTGTTGCTGGAGACCCCTGCCAGTGTGTTGCTGGAGACCCCTGCCAGTGTGTTGCTGGAGACCCCTGCCAGTGTGTTGCTGGAGACCCCTGCCAGTGTGTTGCTGGAGACCCCTGCCAGTGTGTTGCTGGAGACCCCTGCCAGTGTGTTGCTGGAGACCCCTGCCAGTGTGTTGCTGGAGACCCCTGCCAGTGTGTTGCTGGAGACCCCTGCCAGTGTGTTGCTGGAGACCCCTGCCAGTGTGTTGCTGGAGACCCCTGCCAGTGTGTTGCTGGAGACCCCTGCCAGTGTGTTGCTGGAGACCCCTGCCAGTGTGTTGCTGGAGACCCCTGCCAGTGTGTTGCTGGAGACCCCTGCCAGTGTGTTGCTGGAGACCCCTGCCAGTGTGTTGCTGGAGACCCCTGCCAGTGTGTTGCTGGAGACCCCTGCCAGTGTGTTGCTGGAGACCCCTGCCAGTGTGTTGCTGGAGACCCCTGCCAGTGTGTTGCTGGAGACCCCTGCCAGTGTGTTGCTGGAGACCCCTGCCAGTGTGTTGCTGGAGACCCCTGCCAGTGTGTTGCTGGAGACCCCTGCCAGTGTGTTGCTGGAGACCCCTGCCAGTGTGTTGCTGGAGACCCCTGCCAGTGTGTTGCTGGAGACCCCTGCCAGTGTGTTGCTGGAGACCCCTGCCAGTGTGTTGCTGGAGACCCCTGCCAGTGTGTTGCTGGAGACCCCTGCCAGTGTGTTGCTGGAGACCCCTGCCAGTGTGTTGCTGGAGACCCCTGCCAGTGTGTTGCTGGAGACCCCTGCCAGTGTGTTGCTGGAGACCCCTGCCAGTGTGTTGCTGGAGACCCCTGCCAGTGTGTTGCTGGAGACCCCTGCCAGTGTGTTGCTGGAGACCCCTGCCAGTGTGTTGCTGGAGACCCCTGCCAGTGTGTTGCTGGAGACCCCTGCCAGTGTGTTGCTGGAGACCCCTGCCAGTGTGTTGCTGGAGACCCCTGCCAGTGTGTTGCTGGAGACCCCTGCCAGTGTGTTGCTGGAGACCCCTGCCAGTGTGTTGCTGGAGACCCCTGCCAGTGTGTTGCTGGAGACCCCTGCCAGTGTGTTGCTGGAGACCCCTGCCAGTGTGTTGCTGGAGACCCCTGCCAGTGTGTTGCTGGAGACCCCTGCCAGTGTGTTGCTGGAGACCCCTGCCAGTGTGTTGCTGGAGACCCCTGCCAGTGTGTTGCTGGAGACCCCTGCCAGTGTGTTGCTGGAGACCCCTGCCAGTGTGTTGCTGGAGACCCCTGCCAGTGTGTTGCTGGAGACCCCTGCCAGTGTGTTGCTGGAGACCCCTGCCAGTGTGTTGCTGGAGACCCCTGCCAGTGTGTTGCTGGAGACCCCTGCCAGTGTGTTGCTGGAGACCCCTGCCAGTGTGTTGCTGGAGACCCCTGCCAGTGTGTTGCTGGAGACCCCTGCCAGTGTGTTGCTGGAGACCCCTGCCAGTGTGTTGCTGGAGACCCCTGCCAGTGTGTTGCTGGAGACCCCTGCCAGTGTGTTGCTGGAGACCCCTGCCAGTGTGTTGCTGGAGACCCCTGCCAGTGTGTTGCTGGAGACCCCTGCCAGTGTGTTGCTGGAGACCCCTGCCAGTGTGTTGCTGGAGACCCCTGCCAGTGTGTTGCTGGAGACCCCTGCCAGTGTGTTGCTGGAGACCCCTGCCATGTGTTGCTGGAGACCCCTGCCAGTGTGTTGCTGGAGACCCCTGCCAGTGTGTTGCTGGAGACCCCTGCCAGTGTGTTGCTGGAGACCCCTGCCAGTGTGTTGCTGGAGACCCCTGCCAGTGTGTTGCTGGAGACCCCTGCCAGTGTGTTGCTGGAGACCCCTGCCAGTGTGTTGCTGGAGACCCCTGCCAGTGTGTTGCTGGAGACCCCTGCCAGTGTTGCTGGAGACCCCTGCCAGTGTGTTGCTGGAGACCCCTGCCAGTGTGTTGCTGGAGACCCCTGCCAGTGTGTTGCTGGAGACCCCTGCCAGTGTGTTGCTGGAGACCCCTGCCAGTGTATTGCTGGAGACCCCTACCAGTGTGTTTTTGCGGAGACACCTGCCAGTGTGTTTCGGGACCTATGCCCAGTTGTGTTGCTGGATACACCTGCCAGTTGTTGCTGAGACCCATCCATGTATTTATATTGTGACGATAATCTCTTATCAGAGATTTAGCCTGCTATTTCTGCGACTCTCATCCTGTCCTCATCAATATACAAGATACGTTTTGTAGTGGCTAAACGTATATTAAGATAGCCACACGTACCAGCAACTCCCTCCTCCCCCCACTCCAGCACCTGCTGCACCTGGTCGACGCGCCGAACCCTTCAACTGCCTAACTAGCGACTTGCGGCCATCCAGCTTCCTCATTGGCCGCCAACCAACACTCCACTCCGGCTCCTCGCCAATCACAAGACCTCGCCAGTTATTGTTGGAGTCCCTTGCGTTTCTGCCAGCCAGAATTTGTGTGCTCGCAAGCTATGAACTCCTAAGTGACTCACCTTGTGTGGTCAAATAGAGGTTTATAGTTAGTGCATATATTCCAGCATTCATATTTTATTTACTTTTGTATGTCAATTCTCCTCCCCATTAACGTAATCTATTTTCATGTTTATTTTTTTTTTCCACTTGACATTTTTTACCATTAAGCCAAGATTTTGCATTTGTTTCAATTTGTGTTTTTTATTGTTATTAAAATCCATTTTTTATTATTGTCTTTCGTATTTCCGACCTTACCACAGATTACCAATCACGCAGTCATTCTTTTTTTTTCTCTTTTTTTTTCCTTTTCTTTTTTTTTATATATTTATGTGCCCAGCACTGACACCTGCTAGTTGGAAGACTGCCGACCACCATTTCCAACTCGTTACCGTCACATATAAATGGGGGCCTGTCCACGGAGCTTCACTCAGGTATTGGTAATTGTGGTAAGCATACTTGGCTTTCATTTCCCTTGCTTCCATTATTCACATTAATCATTCTTTATTTTATATGGTGCTGTGTATATTGTACATTACGGGAATAGCATATGGTGAGAGTGAGACAACTTTGGATTACGTGGTGACTGTAGGCCGCAGTCATACTCTTAATTGGTCGTCTCCCCCTTCCGTGTTATCCTCCGTGTTTAACATCTTTGTCCCCAGATATTTCTCACTTTTTGACAGATTATCACATAGGTACCCTGGTACTGTGGTCTGTCTCCGGGTCAATAGCACCCAAGTCCTGCAATCCGACTCTAGGAGGAAAAAGAGGGCTTTAGATCCTCTAGCACGAACTATTATTGGCGAATTGGGACCTCGCCGATAGTTCTCGTCACCAGTTGACACTCGCACCCCTACTCGTCGGTCAGACTGATGGTATTTACCAAAGGTAGGGAATTGGCGTTCTTTCTTTTGAGCACAAAGTTCGCTAATTCTGTAAATACCATATTCAATTTCAGTGGGTACCATTGCTTATGTTCTATAGTGACTTGGCAAGGTATGACTACATTTTTTGGACTACCTCTATTTATTTTGAAGCCATTTAGTGTTTCACTTGTATTTTAAACTTAGTTTTCACTAATTAGTAGGATTTTCTTGCCTTTATCCTCCCATAGTGAGTACCAGGTACAAGATTTCCTGCGACCTTATTCATTTACCATCTTGAATTAACTTTAATTATTAATAATTCCCCACAGGATAGGTATCAGTTGCCACGTTTCCTGTTTCTGACACTCACCATATTCTCACTATATTCGTCTCCTTTGTTTTGCTATATTTTCACACCATGTTCCGCTTACAAGCTTTCAAAGCAGATCCAGAAAGTGAAATAGGGACCTTACGTCACGCTAAGAGGGTCGATTTGTTAACTCTTGCACATGAGTATCACTTAGAAGTTCCTGATGGAGCCAACAAATTTGCCATTAATAATATGATACTGGATCACCTTGCTGATGAAGGTATTATAGATTCTTCTACTCATGAACAGTACATTATTTCAGATAAAGATGACTTGAGAGCGATAAAGCTCAAATTGGAACTTGCCAAGATCGAGCTACAGCAACAACAGAAGCAGCTGCAAGCAGAGAGCGTGAAGCTGCAATCAGAGAGCGTGAAGCTGCCCAAAAGAAAGAGAAGCAAAAAGAGAAATCCGCCTCAAGGAGCGTGAGCAGCAAGCAGCCTGAAGAAGCAGCTGCCATCCGAAGGAAGAAAGTGAAAGGGAGGCCCTACTCTCAAGGACAGCAAGAACGTGAGTTGGCCTTATACCAACAGCGACTCGAGATACAACGGGAACACGACCAACGACAGGCAGAAGCAGCTCTAAATGTCGTGACCGAGAACTCACGAGGGACGCTGCACACCAAGCTCAACTCCAACAAGCGGCAGCTAGTCTTCCTCCCAGTTTCAATATCTCCCATGCAAGTAAGTTAATGCCCCCGTTCCTCGAAACGGAGGTTGATGTGTTCTTTACCACTTTTGAGACCCTTGCTGTTCAACTTAATTGGCCTGACGACCAATGGGCTACCCTTCTCAGAGTACATTTAACAGGTAGAGCAGCAGTCACACTCAGCACTTTGGCTTCGGAAAACGACTACACCACCCTGAAACAAGCTGTGTTGGACGCCTACCTTCTCTCCACCGAAAGCTATCGACGAAAGTTTCGTGACTACGTCAAGGCAAGTACCACCACCTTCTTAGAATTTGCTAACACCAAAAAGATATTTCATGAAATGGCTGGAGGCAGCACATGTCTCTACTTTTTCAGAACTTGTCAACCTCATACTGGTTGAAGAATTTTTGAGACGTGTACCTCCTCCTGTCCGCCTATACTTAGCAGACAAGGAAGAGACGGAGTTAGTGAAGTGTGCGAAGTCAGCTGACACTTACAGCCTCATCCACCGGCTGACTCCAGATCCTACCAAAGAAGTCTTGGTACAGTTACGAGAAAGCGAGCCCAGATCAAGGTACCTCTCAACTGTACTGCAGGTATTGTCGATTATATGGACACACCATTGACAAATGTGGTAAGTCCCTAGGTAATCTAAAGGTAATCGTCGAACACCCTAAGTCCGGTAAGCCTGTAATGAATGTTGGTGTTCATGCTAATGATCTCTCTCTCTTTACCAAGCATCTATATCCAGGAACTATCTCTACCCACGGTTCAGATTCAGAGGGACGTTTCGGACTTAAGATCCTACGGGACACAGCGGCTCTACAATCGATCGTCTTGAAATCGGCTGTGCCCAACGTCGCCTACACAGGAGACTGTGTTCATCACTGACCTTACTGCTACAACTCCTTATCCCCTTGCAAGAGTTTACCTGGATTGTCCCTTCGTGACCGGTGAAGTCCAAGTCGCCGTCAGGGAAAAGCCTTTTCCCATGCCTGGAGTGCAACTTCTCCTGGGCAACGACTTGGCAGAAGACCAACACCAAACAACCTGATCATCAAGGACATATCCAAGGTAAGCAACTCTGTGGTGGATAACCCGATTTTTGAACATTTCCCAGTAAAGGTTCAAGAGAGTGATGAAGGTTCTCCTCCTGTTATGGTGACCACCCGTGCTCAAGCTGCACGTCCACAGCCAGCCGACTCTACTGCTACCGCTGTCCCTCAGGACCCTTCGAAACTACCCCCTAACCTGACCGCGGTGGAGTTCCGTAAGTTACAGAGAGATGATCTTACATTGACACCATTATTCTTTCAGGCTGAAACCCAATCCGACAGTGTTCCTGGGTTCTTTATGGAGAAAAATACTCTATCGCAGGTATAGACCCAGTAAACTGAAGGACGAGGACGATTGGGCAAACGTTGAACAACTAGTGATTCCCACCAGCCTGCCCCCACGATTCTACACCTGGCCCACGGCGCTTTGTCACACTATGGGTTCAACAAGACTTACCATGGAATTCGACAAGACTACTACTGGCCAGGTATGGTAAACGACATCAAAACTTATGTCAAATTATGCCACGTGTGTCAGTTAGCCGGGAAACCGAACGTTTCCATTCCCAGAGCACCACTGATACCCATCCAGGTGCCTGAGGAACCGTTCCACAAGCTCATTATCGACTGCGTTGGTCCTTTGCCTCGGACCAGTGCAGGCAACGCATATATCTTAACCATCCTGTGTCCTACCACCAGATTTCCGATAGCAGTTCCAGTAAAAATATTACAGCTGCTACAGTGGTGAAGAATCTACTGAAAATCTTCACCCAGTATGGATTTCCGAGGGAGATTCAGAGCGACTGTGGTACCAACTTCACCAGTGATCTCTTCAAACGGACTCTGGAGGAGTTCAACATCAAACAGGTACTGTCCAGCCCCTATCATCCTGCTTCACAGGGTTCTCTCGAGCGTAGTCATCAAACCATCAAGGCACTCTTAAAAAAGTTCTGTAATGAGACCTCAAAGGATTGGGATAGGCAAATTGATCTCATCATGTGTATTTTCAGAAGTCTTCCCAACGAGTCACTAGGAGTATCTCCTTATGAGATGCTCTACGGACGTAAGTGCCGTACACCTCTCAAGGCTTTCAAGGATTCTCTACGTGATGACACCTTCAGTGAGCATCAGAGTGTGCCCCAGTATCTCAAAATCTCCGACACATTCTAGAGAGGGTCCATTCCTTTGCCAGCAACAACCTACAGAAAGCCCAGGAGAGGATGAAGACTCGTTACGACCAGCACTGTAAAGTAAGGAAGTTTACACCAGGAGACTTAGTGCTTGCCTATTTCCCTATCCCAGGTTCTCCTTTACAGAACAGGTTCTCAGGACCCTACCGTGTTAAGGAGTGCCGGAACAACTTCAACTACGTTCTCGAGACCCCCGATAGGCGGCGGAAGACCCAGCTGTGCCACATTAATTTACTCAAGCCCTACCATGGGTTCCTCCCACTGTGTTAACCATTTCACCTCATTTACAGGTCCATACAGCCACAGTGAGACCTTCCCTGCTTCTCCTTCCGAGAGCACTGACACTGAGACAGCGCTCTCTAACTCGGAAATCCTTACTAACCTTCACATCATTTTCAGGACGATAATAGTGCTCCACTAATCAAACTCGTCAGAGAATATCAAGAGTTGTTTCGAGATGACCCCCAAGAGTGTACTGTAACTCAGCACGACATCCAACTGCTACCTGACACCCAGCCGATTCGCCAACCATTCTACCGAATCAGCCCGAGCAAAACGGAAGTCATGCGGGCTGAGGTACAGTATCTCTTGGACCATGGACTGGCTACCCCCTGTGAGTCCCCCTGGGCCTCACCATGCATCCTGGTACCCAAACCTCACGGCAAAATCCGTCTGTGTACGGATTATAGGAAGTTGAACCAGGTCACAGTGAAGGACGCCTACCCAATACCCAGGTAGACGACATTCTGGATGCCATTGGTAATGCCCGCTACCTGTCTCAGGTAGACCTACTAAAGGGCTACTACCAGTGAGTTTAACGGAGCGAGCTAAGGTACTGTCCGCCTTTAAACCCGTTTGGTCTCTACAGGTACAATCGCCTTCCCTTTGGACTCTGCAATGCCCCAGCCACCTTTCAGAGCTGTCAACCGCGTCATCCAGGGCTTGGAAAACACCTACGCCTATTTGGACGACATCGTGGTAGCATCCAACACCTGGAGCGAACACCTGCTCCAGCTACAACGATTGTCTACAAGCTCCTGAAAGCCGGCCTCACCATCAATTTGGGCAAGTCCACCTTCGCGAAAGGTAAAGTGCGGTACCTGGTTGTATAGGGAGTGGCAACCTGGCTCCGTTAAACATTCACATTCAAGCAATCCAACAGTATCCACC
>WNGS01028007.1:0-11791 GCA_020271785.1 Procambarus virginalis | reverse complement strand
TGATGTGAAACAGATTTGGCATAAAACAGCAAATAGTGTAATCAAAATGAAAGAGAAGAAATTTCAGCAAAATAAATTTGTATTGTAAACACACATTACCTGGGAACTAATAAAGCACTACCTAACATAAATAAGCGCAATAGTTTGATAACGCAAACCTAAATACGTTCCTGGAGAAAATAATAGCAGTAGCACTAGATATATATATATATATATATCAAGCCACATACAATTAAGAAAAATGAAAGATAAAAAGTTTAGAGGAGAATGGCACCTTCTCTACAGGCTAGGACAGATCACATATCCACCCACACGCTCCACTCTGTCCATGAACGATTAGGTTGGCTGTGTAAAAAAGTAAGAGCGATCGAACTAAAGCTCCACTTATTATACAAAATCCAAAGGGGCAGAGAGAGAAAAGGGAGAGTCAGTGAAATTAGGCCGAACCCAAAATAATTCATCTCCTTTGCAGAGTTTAGGGAAAACCCAAATAATTTATTTAATCTTTGACAAGAGAGGGTGAAACTTTCACTGACGACACAAACAAATGAGTGAAATACCGAGGATACAGCAAGACTGTTTTTTATTTAGCACTTAAATTAATTTGAAGATCGACAAATAAATGTTTTTATGAATGTGACGCCAACTTTTACTGATATCGGATGTCACTATCTACTCGACTCTGAAGTAGCCGTAGGCAGAATGTCTATGTACTCCTCAGTCATGGAATATATTTACAAAGAATTTAAAAAAAATTATAGGCCTTCAAATAATTGTGAGATTCCACCTGGATATCAGTGTTATTATCCACAGCCTTAAAATGGCGGAGATTGCACTACTCGAGAAATAGCGTAGTACACAGACGTTATTAACCAATGGCACTAACATCACACATCATTAACACCTTTAAAGAGCGCTCAGAAGCAAGATCGCAAACCACATGGACTCACAATGTCTACATAATCCTGGCCAACATAGGTTTAGAGCAGGATGCTCCCAACTATGGCAGCCTTTAATGCCACCTGAAGACAAACAAAACGATGATGTAACATACAATTACGCAAAAGTTTTCACAAATGTGACCATGGTGTAATTGTACAAAGAAAGCACACAAACGGAATTACTAGCAAAGTAGGAAGAATGATCTTATCTCTCCGAACGAGCAGAACTCAAAAAGAGTTATTATCAACAAAGTAAAATCCGGATCATCAACCGTGGAATGCCTAGTCTACCAGGTAAATAGGTACAAGTACTACAGGTACTTGCTCTAGTAATTGTTCTCATTACTATATCAGGTATAGCGAATGATAAACTATTGTAACTTACCATCCTGTGAAGACGACACCAAGCTGTTTATGACAGTACACAATGCAGAGGGGACCGAAGACTTTCCCACTGATATAAATCAGGTGATTCAGCGAGTCACAGAAAACAATACAATGTACATTGTAAAATGTAGAGAAGTTCCACCAACGTTGTAATAGTAAAGTCGAAACCATTAAAACCACAACCACATATAAAAATGCAGTCAAATCTAATAAGAAAAAGCAATGTAAAGGATAATCATGACGGAAAGCCTTACTTCTAACATGTATAATAAAGTAGCTATCCAAACAGGAAAAAATGACAAGCTGGGTAAAAACATCATCTCAACAAGAGATGCCAAACCAATAATGGTATTTTTTTTATGACAAAAGTTATCTACGTCATCAGACATACGTTCAGTGTCTTCCTCAGTACTCATACATGACAGTCCTCGACAGTCTTGACACATGACGCATCATTTCGGTCCAGAACTCTCACATTCACTTCTCCTGGCACAGTTTGATTTACAAGTGCAGGAGACGTGTACCAATTCCTCTGGTGGGGCAGGGTTTCTGGTCATACACACGAGTGTCAAGGTGTCTCCCTTTCCTATCCCTCTCCAGTCAGTAGGGTTCATCTCATTAAATTACTATTGCTGACCCTTCTGGGAACACGACATGAATACTGAGATGCTACATCACGATTCAAAAGCAATGATGCGTGGTCAAATATTTTGTCCACTAGTTGATTAAAAAATTAGGTGATTGGATCTGTAGGATCGTAAATCAGTACTTTCTGATCGTCCATATCATTTCCCTTCGTAGTTCGTCCTTGAGTCACGATTTACATTAAAACTTTTAATAATTTTGGTATCAGATTCTATCCTCCATTTCCCATTCGTTTAGTGATGGGGTTGGTTGACAAATTAAATTTACTAAGTTGAAGAGATGGTCAGAAAAATGGCTGCGGGAGTTCAACACGAGCAAGTGTAAAGTTGTGGAAATGGGACTAGGCAATAGGAGACCAAATGGACTGAACATAATGAAGGGCAACTCCTACCTGTGACGATTTGAGAAAGAGACCTCGGAGTGGACGTAACACCAAATCCGTTCCATTTATCAATTCATCCATCTATTTACTGTGTTTCTCTCAATGTGTCTCACTCTGAGTATGTCTCGGTCTCTGTCTGTTTCCATTATCGAAGATAAAATTGCCTAACGTGTGGGTGGTCACCAGTGAGAGGAGTTAATGGTGAGGAAATGCAAAAATGTTAATATTTCCTGTAGTAGCAGAAAAGTAACATTTCCGAGACCAGTGAAGAGTGATGCATATTACTATAAGATTTCTTCAAGATTGTTTAGAAAATATTTAATATTCTGGCGGTCTGGGGCAAAAATCGTCGGAGTCGTCTTAATGTGAACTAAGGAACACTATTCCTTTTTGTATTCTGGCGACTCCGACCAGCCTATGTTTATCCCGTACCCCAGAACATTCCCTCTGCTAATTTGGGCGAGACTAACCCCTACCGTGTGGCCCCTATCTTTGAACATCCAGATAGACATTCTCTCATATTCTCTCTTTCTTCAGTATTTCACTCCTCTGAACTCCTCTCACTGGCAACCACCCACATATTAGACAATTATAGTCTTTTATAAGACAGAGAGAAACAGAGACAAAGAGAGGCAGTGACAGAGGCAGTAGACAGATGGATGGATAGGTGGATGGATCGATTGATGGATGTGTGGATAGATGGAGAGCCAAATGAGTAGATGAATTGATAGGTAGATAGATGGATGGACAGACGAATAGATGGAAGGATAGTGTGTTAGAGAGATAGATGGAAATATATATAGATTGAACGGCGAGTAGGTGCATGGATAGATGGATAAAAGGCTCAAAGGTTAGCTGGATCGAATGCTACATGAACAGAAGATGGATGCACATATGGATGGATAGAAAGATAGAGTTGGATAGATATATGGATAGAAAGACAAAGGGATGGCCAAGTCCTTGGATAGAATGATGGATGTATAAATGGATGGACCGACAGATAATTGGACAAATACGATGAACAGATGATGGATGAAGAATTGGAGAATTAGACAGATGTGTAGATGAACTGATAGATGAACCGATGGGATTCAGTGTCCCTGACAATCTCTCATTATATATATATATATATATATATATATATATATATATATATATATATATATATATATTTCCAGTGCCATCAACGTGGCTCCGCTTCATTTGGAAATTACTCTCCCATTTACAAAAATAAAAGTTAGTTGCATTAATGACTGTAATTACAACATTGAATTCATTAAAAACAATTATAATAATCGATTGTGTAATTTGCGGATCGTGTAAACTGGGATGTGCGGATCATTAACCCGCAGACATGATCACGGGTCGTGTTGCCCGCAGACACGATCACGGGTCGTGTTGCCCGCAGACATGATCACGGGTCGTGTTGCCCGCAGACATGACCACGGGTCGTGTTGCCTGCAGACATGACCACGGGTCGTGTTGCCCGCAGACATGACCAGGGGTCGCGTTGCCCGCAGACATGACCAGGGGTCGCGTTGCCCGCAGACATGACCAGGGGTCGCGTTGCCCGCAGACATGACCAGGGGTCGCGTTGCCCGCAGACATGACCAGGGGTCGCGTTGCCCGCAGACATGACCAGGGGTCGCGTTGCCCGCAGACATGACCAGGGGTCGCGTTGCCCGCAGACATGACCAGGGGTCGCGTTGCCCGCAGACATGACCAGGGGTCGCGTTGCCCGCAGACATGACCAGGGGTCGCGTTGCTCGCAGACATGACCAGGGGTCGCGTTGCCCGCAGACATGACCAGGGGTCGTGTTGCCCGCAGACATGACCAGGGGTCGTGTTGCCCGCAGACATGATCACGGGTCGTGTTGCCCGCAGACATGACCACGGGTCGTGTTGCCCGCAGACATGACCAGGGGTCGTGTTGCCCGCAGACATGACCACAGGTCGTCCCCCCCCTAGCCACTAGGCATGTGGAGGGGAACACCTTACCTTAAGTTTATTTATATGTCTAGCCTCTCAGTCATGGCCCAGGCCTCCTGAACCTACCCATAAGCGCTCACAACCTAACCTAACCTACCCATAGGGGTAGGTACCCATAAGCGCTCACAACCTAACCTACCCATAGGGGTAGCTACCCATTAGCGCTCACAACCTAACCTAACCTACCCATAGGGGTAGGTACCCATAACCGCTCACAACCTAACCTACCCATAGGGGTAGCTACCCATAAGCGCTCACAACCTAACCTAACCTACCCATAAGGGTAGGTACCCATAAGCGCTCACAACCTAACCTACCCAAAGGAGTAACTACCCATTAGCGCTCACAACCTAACCTAACCTACCCATAAGGGTAGGTACCCATAAGCACTCACAACCTAACCTAACCTACCCATAGGGGTAGGTACCCATAAGCGCTCACAACCTAACCTACCCATATGGGTAGCTACCCATAAGCACTCACAACCTAACCTAACCAACCCATAGGGGTAACTACCCATAAGCGCTCACATTCCCTAACAACACAAACTAAAATATATAAAATAATATTTGGCATATCTCACCAGCACCATTCGGACATGTGGTACTCCAGATGACGACTCTGCCTAGGTAGTTGGCTACCAGCTGTCCTGGCTGTGGTTCGCCTCAACAAGACTATATTAACCATTATGCACCCTTTGCATGGTGATCCTGGGACTAAGGTGGTCTGCCCCTTGGTGTGGACTTGGACCATATTCTGTAGATGGAATATGTCCAGGTCAGGGCTTTCACAGAGCAAATCTCAAGGTTCTCATTGGTGAGGCTCATGTCCAGGAGTCCACGCGCACTCTCCTTGCACCATCCTCCTCTCCAGTTAAGGGTTATAGAAGAGGCGGATGCTGTGTGCTTACCGTTATATTCCCTGACCTGTTGAAGAATCTCTGGGGATACCACAAGAAATGAGGCACAAGTATCTCGATGAAATTTATAAAGAAGCCGGTGATGAACTAGATCAAATCTACACTGACAGGTCATCTAATCCTGTCAATGGAAGGGCTGGTGCAGCATACACGGTAAAAAAGGATAATGATTTCCAACGCAGAAATGAAGAAAAAGCACGTATTGAGAACTATGCTTCTTCAACACAAGCAGAGCTAACTGCCATTGTTATGGCGTTAAGGTTTCTTGAACGGAACACTAATGGTGCAGTGATTTGCACCGATTCAAAAGCAGCACTGCAAAGCCTAAGTAAAAATCGTGCAGAAAATCTTGCAAGTCGCTGAAATTAAGAGAACTGTGAGAGTACTTACCAATCCGGGAAGAGTCATCAAGTTTCTGTGGATCCCCTCCGATTTTGGAATATGTGGGAATGAACGAGCAGATGTGCTGGCTGCTGAAGGAGACCATATTGAATACTTCATACCCAAGACTCTACTACAAATTAGAGGTATTGTCAGGCAACATCACCGTGACAAGGTAACTGAGGAAAGGAGGATAGAAGCACAAACCAGTGAATCTATACGATGGTACAACATAGTTGCAGCTGGCAATCCCAATCATTATGGCCGAAGAGGAGGACGAGGGAGAGAATCAGTAATAGCGAGAATCCGTCTTGGATACAAATATCCATGGAGATATGGAATGGAAACAACAGTTGATCAGCGAAGTTGCAGAATCTGTGGTGAGAGTGATGGACACCGCCTTGACCACTATCTACGTGAATGTGAACACCTGAAACACATCAAAATTATGTGTAGAACAATAAACCCCACATTGTTTGAGTTAGGAAAATACTATTTGTCATATATTGATACTGTTCTTAAAAGAATCCCACATTTTGCACCCGCAAGGTGCAAAATAACGTAAGCTTTTAAGGGTTGATAGATGTTAATAATCTTGTTTGAGGAGCTGTTCACTTGAGACAGTTAAGCAAGTCCCAGCTGTGTCTGGTACAAGTGACAGGATGAACAACCCAGCGGGTTTTCTTCCTATTGGGGAGTGTTGTACATGTTGCTATGGCGTTATGTCCACTCACAAGATGAGTGGTGCTGCCCAATAAACTCGCCCCTTGGGGCAAAATTTAAAAAAAAAATCTCTGGGGTGCCTTATTTGTCGCACTTGCTTTGATGTGGGCGGCAGAGTGGAAAGTTATCAGCAGAGACCTGGCTGTCTGGGTGGCAGTGATGTGGTGTAGGCTGACTCCATACACAGCTTCAAGTATAAATATGATAGAGCCCAGTAGTTTCAGGAATCTGTAAACCAGTTGATTGACGGTTGAGAGGAGGGACCAAAGAGCCAAAGCTCAACCCCCCGCAAGCACAAATAGGTGAGTACACACACACACACACACACACACACACACACACACACACACACACACACACACACACACACACACACACACACACACACACACACGAAGCTGCTTCGTGTGTAACAGCTGTCTAACTCCCAAGTACCTACTTATAGCTAGGTAACAGGGGCATCAGGGTGGAAGAACCTTTGCCCATTTATTTCTGCCTGGTACGAGAATCAAACCGGGGCCACAGAATTACGAGTCCTGCGCGCTGTCCGCTCAGCTACCAGACCCCCTTTCTGCAGTGTGTGTACTCACCTAGTTGTACTCGCCTAGTTGTGTTTGCGGGAGTTGAGCTCTGGCTCTTTGCTCCCGCCTCTCAACCGTCAATCCACAGGTGTACAGATTCCTGAGCCTATTGGGCTCTAACATATCTACACTTGAAACTGTGTATGGAGTCAGTCTCCACCACATCACTTCTTAATGTATTCCATTTGTCAACCACTCTGACACTAAAAAAGTTCTTTCTAAAAGTTCTTTTCTTTCCTCTGTGGCTCATTTGGGTACTCAGTTTCCATCTGTGTCCTCTTGTGCGTGTGCCCCTAGTGTTAAATAGCCTGTCTTTATCTACCCTATCAATTCCCTTCAGAATCTTGAATGTGGTGATCATGTCCCCCCTAACTCTTCTGTCTTCCAACGAAGTGAGGTTTAATTCCCGTAGTCTCTCCTCGTAGTTCATACCTCTCAGCTCGGGTACTAGTCTGGTGGCAAACCTTTGAACCTTTTCCAGTTTAGTCTTATGCTTGACTAGATATGGACTCCACGCTGGAGCCGCATACTTCAGGATTGGTCTGACATATGTGGTATATAATGTTCTGAAAGATTCCTTACACAAGTTTCTAAAGGCCGTACTTATGTTAGCCAACCTGGCATATGCTGCTGATGTTATCCTCTTGATATGAGCTTCAGGGGACAGGTCTGGCGTGATATCAACTCCCAGGTCTTTCTCTCTCTCTGACTCTTGAAGTATTTCATCTCCCAAATGATACCTTGTATCTGGTCTCCTGCTTCCTACCCCTATCTTCATTACATTACATTTGCTTGGGTTAAACTCTAACAGTCATTTTTTCGACCATTCCTGCAGCTTGTCCAGGTCTTCTTGAAGCCTCAAGCTGTCCTCCTCTGTCTTAATCCTTCTCATAATTTTGGCGTCGTCAGCAAACATTGAGAGGAATGAGTCTATACCCTCTGGGAGATCATTTACGTATATCAGAAACAGGATAGGTCCAAGCACAGAGCCCTGTAGGACTCCACTGGTGACTTCACGCCATTCTGAGGTCTCACCCCTCACTGTAACTCTCTGCTTCCTATTGCTTAGGTACTCCCTTATCCACTGGAGAGCCCTACCAGTTACTCCTGCCTGTTTCTCCAGCTTATGCATCAACCTTTTATGGGGTACTGTGTCAAAGGCTTTCTGACAGTCCAAAAAAATGCAGTCCCCCCATCCTTCTCTTTCTTGCTTAATCTTTGTCACCTGATCGTAGAATTCTATCAAGCCTGTAAGGCAAGATTTACCCTCCCTGAACCCATGTTGATGGGTTGTCACGAAGTCTCTTCTCTCCAGATGTGTTACTAGGTTTTTTCTCACAATCTTCTCCATCACCTTGCATGGTATACAAGTTAAGGACACTGGCCTGTAGTTCAGTGCCTCTTGTCTGTCACTCTTTGTATATTGGTACTACATTAGCAGTCTTCCATATTTCTGGTAGGTCTCCCGTTTCCAGTGACCTACTATACACTATGGAGAGTGGCAAGCAAAGTGCTCCTGCACACTCTTTCAATACCCATGGTGAGATTCCGTCTGGCCCAACAGCTTTTCTCACATCCAGCTCTAATAGGTGCTTCTTGACCTCATCTCTTGTAATTTCGAACCTATCCAAGGTCACCTGGTTTGCTGCCACCTCTCCCAGCGCCGTGACATCTCCCTGTTCTATTGTAAAGACCTCCTGGAACCTTTTGTTGAGTTCTTCACACACCTCTTTGTCATTCTCTGTGTACCTGTCCTCGCCCACCCTAAGTTTCATCACCTGTTCCTTCACTGTTGTCTTCCTCCTGATGTGACTGTGTAGTAGCTTTGGTTCGGTCTTGGCTTTATTAGCTATATCATTTTCATACCTTTTCTCAGCTGCTCTTCTCACACTAACATACTCGTTCCTGGTTCTCTGGTATCTCTCTCTACTTTCTGGTGTTCTGTTATTACGGAAGTTCCTCCATGCCCTTTTGTTCAGCTCCTTTGCTTTCATACATTCCCTATTAAACCACGGATTCTTCCTTTGCTTCTCTGTTTTTTCCTGTCGGGCTGGGACAAACCTGCTTACAGCCTCCTGACATTTTTGGGTGACATAGTCCATGTCTTGTACGGACTTGGTTCCGAGTTCTGTGTCCCAATGTATATCCCATAGGAATTTATTCATCTCCTCATAGTTTCCCTTTCGGTACGCCAGCCCTTTGGTTCCCAGTTCTTTTTTGGGGGTGATAATTCCTAGCTCAACCAGGTACTCAAAGCTCAATACACTATGATCACTCATTCCCAATGGGGCTTCCAACTTAACTTCCCTTATATCCGACTCATTTAGGGTAAATATCAGATCAAGCAAGGCTGGTTCATCCCCTCCTCTCATTCTTGTCGGTCCCTTGACGTGTTGACTTAGAAGTTTCTTGTTGCCACATCCAGCAACTTAGCTCTCCATGTGTCCGAGCCTCCATGTGGGTCTCTGTTCCCCCAATCTATCTTCCCATGGTTGAAGTCTCCCATGATTAGTAGTCTGGATCCGTTCCTGCTAGCCACAGAAGCTGCTCTCTCTATTATATTGATGGTGGCCAAGTTGTTTCTATCATATTCCTGTCTGGGTCTTGTCATTCGGTGGTGGGTTATATATGACTACTACTATAATTTTCTGTCCTCCAGTTGCTATGGTGCCTGATATGTAGTCACTGAAACCTTCACAGTTCTGAATTACCTTCTCTTCGAAACTCCAACCTTCTCTTAGTAGCAAAGCTACACCACCACCTCCTCTCCCTTCTCTCTCTCTCCTCACTACATAGTAGCCCTGTGGAAACACTGCATTTGTTATGATTTTCGTTAGCTTTGTTTCTGTGAGTGCTATTATGTCTGGGTTTTCTTCTAGTGCCCATTCTCTGAGTTCACTTGTTTTATTTGTAATCCCATCTATGTTAGTGTACATCGCCTTGAAGCTCACTTTCTTCTGTTCATTTTCATGTCCCTTTCTTGGCGAGCATTCTGCTGGTGTGGGAAGCTGTTCTGTGGGTGAGAAGATCTGTGAGGTGGTTTGCAGGGTTTCAGAGGATTTTGGGGTGGGGGGTGAGGGTTTAAGGGAAGGGGGGACTGGTAGGGTGTGGGTTAAGGAGATAGGGGGGACATGGAGGATACGGGGTGAAGGGGGAGGAGGAATAGGGAGGGTATGGGATGAAGGGGGAGGGGGACAGGGGGGGGCAAGGTGGGAGGGGGACATAATGGGAATGGGGAAGGGGTGTCAGGGTCAGAATGGGGTGGGGGGGAGGGAGGGTTGGGTGGGGGCAGGTAGGGTGAGGGGAAGGGAGGGTTTCTATGCAGAGGGGGTGGTGGTGTTGCCCTCCCCTCTGGTGTTGCTGGGATGCTGGTTTTGGGTTCTCCTCTTGTCTGGGCTGTGATTTCCTGGTTTGCTCCTCTCTCCCTGCACTTCCTCCTTGCCTCTGCTGCCCTGACTCTTGATTTGATTGTTGCCGCCGAAGGCGGCTAGTTTATTGTGCACCCCATACTCATCCTGTGAGCGGTAGCGCAAAAGCATTACAGAGGGCACAAAAGGTCTTTATCAGACCTCATCTTAGATTATTACATAAACAATTTCATCTATCCTTCACACCTTATAGTTACAATGTCAGCTAGTTACAGAGAAAGTGCTATTTCAAGAGCTACATATTTACAGTAAGTCATCATACATTAATGGTAGGTCTTATCGCTAATACATAATAGTTTGACCAATGGGGACATTACAGAGTCATAGGGGAGCTTCTGTTTCTTGTTAGTCTTCAAAAATACACTACTTGTTTCTGAATCTCGTATGTCGTTCATCTACTGGAAGCGAAATGTGGATACAGTGCAAGTATTTCAGGTAATTTTCCCATGGTAATAAGATAGGTTGCCATATCATACAGAGTGAGTTTAGATCTATCTCTAAATGGCTCAATTTTACTACAATCCAAGATATAGTGTTCTAGTGTGTGTCCCTGTCTTTGTCCACACACTTTACACTTTACTTCATCTAGATCCCTATACAAGCCGAACTGCCAGAGATACTTGTAGCCAAGTCTTATACGAGCTGTGACAACATCTGTTAGTCTACTGACTTTATTACTTGCCCCATACACATGTTTTACTTCACACATTTCAATGTGATGAACAATGGACCTGCTAATTCCAGTTTGCACAGTTCTACTTTCTTCAAATCCATCCAGGAGTTCTCGTCTAATGACACTTTTAAGGGACCTATTTGATAACTCAAGATTCCGTTCAACACTGTCTTTATTTACTGCAGCCTTCTCTCCTCCTTCGTCCTGTCCCTCTGTAGGAATACTTTTTTGTATCCCTCCACATGCTGCAGACGACTCTTTCTTTTGAGAATATCCTCCTTCATGGTTTCGTTTGTGAACACCACCTTTACAAGTCGGTTTCTGTCCTTGTTGTACCAGCCCAACCTGAAAACCTTCTCAATGTTTTGTACAGCCCCTTATATCTGTAATCCCTTCAGTAGCCCATGTACTGTCTCTCTATCCTTGCTATTCCATTCTTGCCTGTTGGATCCTTCCTGTTCTTTGATTCCTACAACTACCACTGATCTTTTTCTCTCTAGCAGTTGAGTGGTGCACCTTGATGCTTCTTGTGATGTAGCTGCCTGCATCGCTACCTCCCTCACTGTGGCCATTGCTTCTGAGCTCTTTTTCAGTCGTTCCGCAAATGTTTCAGGTACAGAGGCATTTCCTTCCAATGTAGCATTCCCACCTTCCCTTTGGATGATAATCTGATGTTCGGTCTCTATTTTTCTCTGAGGGATTTGATCTCCTCCCTTGCTGATGTCAGCTCCCTTTGCAGATT
>WNGS01027996.1:5000-12594 GCA_020271785.1 Procambarus virginalis | reverse complement strand
TATTGTCGGGGTTTCACGGTTCTCGTTAGTGAACGGTTAAAGCAAGGTAGACTGGATCTCCTTTCCAGGTGGTTGCCCCGACAATAACCCTTACTCACCGTCGTTCTGCAGGTCTTCCCTCGATCCTCTAGGTTCCACTGCTCGCCTCGGAGAGTACCCCCAGTCGACTCACAACCGGCTTTTAAATTGCAAGATGATTGGGGGCACACGATCGTTCCCTCATCTGTGGGCCCGCCCCGACACCGAACTCTTACAAATCCTTTAAGGTCGCCAACTGGTGTTTTCAGGTGTCCAGTAACACTGCAGTGGTCAGGTGTAATTGTGGCAAGAGCAATTTCCAGTAATATGGTATCAGGCAGGTCACTCTGCTTTACTTCATTACACAGTCACAAGATAAATGGAGGGGATGATATCAAACACCAAAGAGTTTTGGTATTTTACTTAAAAGACAACGAGAAATATATATGCATCAATGTATCAGAATAATATATGACAATTGCTCCATTCTGCATAATATTCTGGAGCGCACCAATATGGTAACACCGGCAGCGTCCGCGTCACCTGTCAGATGTCAGCTGACCGGACCCTCGCATCGTGGGAACAGACTAGTACTTGTTTTCTAATTCTGTCACGATCCCCGTTTATTTAACTTTTTCCAAAACACTATTCAACATTCACATGGCTTACTTATGATTTCACTGGCCTCACGATCAACATCTTATTCACAATACTCTCACAGTGACTTTCCACCGTACCAAAAGATTACTCTATTCTTAATAATATTTACTGTGAATGCACCGCTTGATCACTGAACTTTTCTTTATATCTATACTTTCTCTCACAGAGATATCACTGGCAATCACTTCACGTATATATATTATTCAGTACACAGTCATGTCATACTAAACAGTAATCAAATTTCAGGCATATATATAATATAAATCATGAAGATCAATACACAGGCATTTATATCAATAGATCAGAGAGATCAACACACAGGCATTATATCGATAGATATAGAGATCAACACACGGGCACTTATATCAATAGATTATAGAGATCAACCCAGGCATTTATATCAATAGAATTATAGAGATCAATCCACAGGCATTTATATCAATATTTATAGAGATCACACACCATATCTGGTTTACTACAATATATATAATATAATACTCACTGGAATTAATAATAGTCACAGTAAATTCTTTGATGAATCCTGGTGCTTGCACACACCCACACATAGATATATATGTAAACTGATACTGTGAGCGCTCTGGGTAGGCCTCACCACACACTGTGCTCTCTCTGTGACTTAGACTCAAGTGAGACTTGCTCACGACATATAAAATATCCTGACAAGAAAATATATAGCTAACTAAAGGGGAAATGGGAGGGTAACTGTAAACACCTACTTCACCTATCCTAGGATGACAGTTGGGTTGTAGCTCCTGGTCCAGGCTCTCGCCTCGTTCACCATCCAGAAACACAAGCCCACGCCTTAGGATTCGCGTCTCGCCGCTTCTGTACACTGCAGGTCCGTGCTTCCCCTACAGTACGTCGCCGGGTTGAAGTCGGTCTCCTGGCCGTCAACTTTCCTCCCAACTACGGCAGCCAGCCTACGTCTCGGCGGTCGTCGTACGTTTCCCAATTAGTCCTTGTCACTGTACTCCCAGAGGAACTGCCTCTCACCACTACGAAGTCACTGTGAAGTTATCAGCCGTCCCAGACGATACTGCTTAAGCTCCACACGCACAGCACCCGACTTCAGAGCACTTGAAGCTCACTTCACTGTCAATTCCCTCGTCGTCTAGATATATCGCTAGGTATTTGGGAAGACTTCTCGACGTGCTTGCATCCAACTGTTGACTCGTAGGGTTCCACGAAGGTGGGGTTACTGTCAAACTTGACAGGATCGTCGATCACACGTTCAACCTGGTTGACAAGGCGGTCAACCCGTTTCACTCACGGTGGATTGGCCCGGCCACTAAGCTGTCTCTTATTCTGGTGAACTGCCAGGACGTTGCACACGTCGATGCCCGGCCCTTCTTGCAACGCACCTGTCCCTGAGCACTTGTTGCTCAATATTCTGTCAATTCCTTATCTGAGCCACATTCTGGGTTGCAGGAAGACCTCACAGTGCGCGCTAACAACTGGAGACGCTTATTATCCACCGGAGCTCGGTAATCCGTCACTCAGACAGGATGACCGATCGCACGTCCTGCCTCTCGGACGCGTCGTGTGAGACTGATGCGCGAAAGCGCCGCTACGGCTGGACTCCCCCTGCCTATGTGACGTCACATTTTCCAAAGTAGGTTTTCATTGGCTCCCAGTGCCACGTCGCTGACGGTGACCAATCTGGCGACACTGACGTCACACAGTTTTGGCGGGAGAACAGACTCGCCAGCGCCATATTGGCTCCCTAAAGGGCCTATCCCACAGGCCAAAATATCTTCTTCTTTCACGATTTCTCGGCTCATCGAGAATACTACTCTCTCCCACATATGTTCAACTGATGCCTGCAAAGTAGAGAACGCTCGGGAATAGTGGACATGACTCTTACAGCAGGCGTGGGAGAATTAGAAGGGGGGGAACACCGTCACATACCCCTCCCCTTAAAATAAGAGTCATGTCTGGTTAGTGCAGCGGGACAAGCATCTGCGACTACTTGTCCTTTCCACTGAAAATCTTGGCTTCCAGCCAGTATTGCAGCCGCCAATGTGTGACACTCCTCATGTGTCTGCAGACCGTCTTTAAGGTCATCCTGGGCGTCCACTGCTTACCTATTGGGACCGAGGGCTCCACACCTCACGTCCGTTCACCAGCTGGAACTGTGAGAAGTTTAACGGTTCTGCCACTGCTTTGCGAATGGCCAACAAAACAGGGCCCGCTGTCTCTTCCCACTCGTCTTCCTGCTCTACGCAGAACATTTTCAGAGTTGTCTCCGAGGTGGAGTGGAGTCTTCCGACCGCCCCCTTCGACTGCGATCGGTAGGGCGACGACCGAATCTGCATCACTCCCCAATTCGTCATGTTCGTCTGACACATTCACCGGATATTTTTCCACTGTCAGCCTGATTTTCCCTGGGCCTCCTCACCCAAGAGAAAAGATGTTGTAGTTGCCCAGCCACTTCTCTCGACGTTGAACGTCGCATCGTGGTCACCCCTAGGCGACCCGCAGAGTCAACAGCGTGCAACGGACTCAACGCTGCCGCTCTGCACTTGGCTGGCAGCGCTACTTGGTCTCTCGTACCTGGAGAGGCTTTTCCGACCTCCATCCTTACAGGTTTACACTGTCTTACTAATATGCCTTCTTGCCTGTTAAAGTGAGTAGCTTTCTCGGGACCAACACGTCCTCCTTTGGCCTTACAAATCAACTTGGGAATTCTGCCTGCTGCACCTCCTCGAGACGAGTGCGGTCCACCCAGGAGAACCGGTGAGGGTCACCTGTACCTCACCATCTGGGCTGCCTTCGCCCTCCACTCGCTCTCCTGGTTCCATGACGAGGTGATCATTTTCCAGGCCGTCGGACGTCTCCTCGTCGGCCTTATCAGATCCACGCCCTCCTCGTCCGTCGCACTGCCTCGGAACTAGGCACAGACAGGGAACGCCTCCATGGCGATTCCTTTCTCGTCCCCGCAGGCGTCGAACACTTCGCCTTTCTTCTCTAAGTGCTCCAAGCACTCCTCGTCCTTCACGAGGTTCGGGAGGACTCGTCCTCCACACGCGTCATTTCCCAAAATGACCTGTGCCTCCATTCTTGGCATCGTCGCACAGACCCCCACTACTAGGGTTTGGCATCCATAATCCGAACTCAGGGTTACCCGTGTAGGGGCATCTGCACTGGGCCTCCCACAGTGTTCACACTTGCCTCTCCTACACAGGTATTCTCGTGACACTCAGGGAAAAGGGTTCTGCTCACCAGGGTAAATTCCGCCCCAGTGTCTCTTAGCATCATTACCGGAATGGGGTCTGCGTCCCCCATCCTTACAGTTCCCTCATGCACGAATGGGTTAGCCTCCTTCTTCCTAAGTACGGGTCCATCCCGCACTCCTTCGGCTAACTGGTCCTTTACCCGTACAAAAGCAACGTAACCCCGCTGCTTAGGACGTCTACATTCGCGCGCTATGTGTCCCATTAACCCGCAGTTGAAACAGCGGATCCTTCTTCTCCCGCGGACTTCTCTCGCGCCTTCCAAAGACTCATGCTCAGCTTCTCCGGCCGTAACGATAACAAGATCTCTTGAGCTCTCCCTTGGTGACTTCTTCGGCGGTTCCACAGCACCCTTCTGTTCTCTATTGTCTCCACTTGAGGGGTAGGACTTGGGATAACTCGGTCCTGTCCTCCATCCGTCCGACCTACTCTTCTGAGTTTTAGGGTACTTACGTTTATCCGCCCATTTATTAAAATTCTTCTCACCCAGACTCTTCTGGGTCTGCCGGTTGCTGCGTCTCACCTCATTCTTCAATCTGTTCTCCCTTCGTGCCGTCTTAATTCTCTCTTGTTCTGCTTTAGCGGCCTCCATCTTTATCATAGCCAGTTCAGCCTTGGCCGTTTCTTGTTCGGCCTTGGCTCTCTCTTGTCCAACTTTAAATTTTTCCTGTTCAGCTTTAGCCTTTTCTTGTTCAGCTTTAGCTTTCTCTTGCTCAGTTTAGCTCGCTCCTGCTCGGTTTGGCTTTCTCTTGCTCAAGCCGAGCCTGCCTCTCTTCACGTTGCAGCTGCACCTCATTGTCTCCTGGTTCCAATTTTGGTTTCACCTCGCGCCTCTCAAGGCTGCTTTCCCTGCTGCTACTTGAGTTTACATTAATTCCTTCGTCACTTGGCGCATCATCGGTTTCCACTGAAATTTCTTCCAACCTATCGGATTCTTCTCTACGCAGCTGTGCTTCTTCGCGCTTCAGCTGAGCTTCTCGTTCTTCTCTGCGCAGCTGTGCCTCTCTGCGCAGCTGTGCCTCTTCTCTGCGCAGCTGTGCTTCCTCGCGCTTCATCTGTGCTTGTGCTTCTCTTTCTGCTTCTTGTTTCCTTAACCAAGTCCGCAGTGCATCGCGTCTATCCTCTACCTTACCATGCCTACCCTTTAGGCCGAAATGGTCTTCCAACATCATTATCTGCCTCCCAGTGCACGTGTCTAGAATCTTCTCGTCCTGAGTTTTGCAGAACATGCTTATTCTGTCTATTTGTGTTATTGCCCTGATTTCCTTTCGTTTACCAGACGCCCTATCTGACTTCAACCTAACACCATACATTTTAGCGATCAACCAAAGTTGTTCCTGGGTACACTCTTGCAAGATTTCATCATCCCCTGTATCAATGTACTTCTGGGCTCTAGCACGGTCTCTCTCCGAACTTCTAAATTCAGGACCGCTGTCATCCTGTCCTCCAACTTGTGACTGCGAGTGAAAACTTAGGCCTGATATCTAATACCACAATTACAACCTTGATCTTGCTCGTAATCCTGGCAAGGTCGCCAATGTCGGGGTGTTCACGGTTCGTGTTAGTGAAGGGTTAAAGCAACGGTAGACTAGATCTCCTCTCGACGTGGTTGCTCTGACAATAACCCTTACTCACCGTCGTTCTACGGGTCTTCCCTCGATCCTCTAGGCTCCACTGCGCGCCCAGGAGAGTACCCCCAGTCGATTTCACAACCGGCCTTACGTTGTAAAATGAGTGGAGACACAGATTATTCCCTGAATCTGTGGCCCGCCCTGGCACAGAACTATCACACAGCCTTCAAGGTCGCCAACTGGTGTTTTTTAGGTGTCCAGTAACACTGCAGTGGTGAGGTGTAATTGTGGTAATTGTGGTAAGAGCAATTTCAAATAGTATGGTCTCAGGCAAGTAATTATTTCTGTCACTCTGTCTTACTTCCTTACACAGTCACAAGATCAATGGAGGGGATGATATCAAACACCAAAGAGTTTTGGTATTTTACTTAAAAGACAACGAGAAACAGGTATGCAATAAACGTATCAGGATCAAAGTATAACAGCTGCTCACTCTGCCGCAAATAATGACAAATAATCCAGAACGCACCAAATGGTAACACACGGCAACCCCTCGCGTCACCTGTCAAAGTCAGCTGACTCCGGGCCCTAGCACCCGTGAGAAAGAATAGTACTTGTTTTCTAATTCTGTCACGATCCCCGTTTATTTAACTTTTCGCAAAACACTGTATTTAACATTCACATGACATACTTATGATTCCACTGGGTTGCGATACACCACTTCACTGGCCTCACGATCAATATCTTATTCACACTGCACTCACAGTGACTTTTCACCGTACCAAAAGATTACTCTATTCTTAATAATATTTACTGTGAATGCACTCGCTTGATCACTGAACTGTTCTTTAAATCTATACTTTCTCTTCAAGATTTATCACTGGCAATCACTTCACGTATATGATATTATTCAGTACACAGGCATGTACATAGATAAATCAGTAATCAAATTACAGGCATATATATATAATCATGGAGATCAATACACAGGCATTTATATAAAAATCATGGAGATCAATACACAGGCATTTATATCAATAAATCATGGAGATCAATACACAGGCATTTATATCAATAAATCATGGAGATCAATACACAGGCATTTATATAAATTCTGGGCTCATAGCCTAACACCAATCTGGTTTACTACTAATATATATAATAATAATAATCACAGGAAATGAATTACAGTCACAGTAAATTCCTTAATGAATCCTGGTGCTTGCACACACCCACACATAGATATATGTGTAAACTGATACTGTGAGCGCTCTGGGTAGCCTCACCACACACTGTGCTCTCTGTGACTTAGACTCAGGTGAGACTTGCTCACGACATATAAAATATTCTGACAAGTATATATAGCTAACTAAAGGGGAAATGGGAGGGTAACTGTAAACACCTACTTCACCTATCCTAGGATGACAGTTGGGTTGTAGCTCCTGGTCCAGGCTCTCGCCTCGTACACCCTCCAGAAACACAAGCCGTCATAGGATGTTCGCGTCTCGCCGCTTTCTGTACACTGCAGGTCCGTGCTTCCCCTACAGTACGTTGCAGGGTTGAAGTCGGTCTCCTGGCCGTCAACTTTCCTCCCAACTACGGCAGCCAGCCTACGTCTCGGCGGTCGTCGTACGTTTCCCAAATAGTCCCTTGTCACTGTACTCCTAGAGGAACTGCCTCTCACCACTACGAAGTCACTGTGAAGTTATCAGCCGTCCCAGACGATACTGCTTAAGCTCCACACGCACAGCACCCGACTTCAGAGCACTTGAAGCTCACTACACTGTCAATTCCCTCGTCGTCTAGGTATGTCACTAGGTATTTGGGAAGACTTCTCGACGTGCTTGCATCCAACTGTTGACTCGTAGGGTTCCACGAAGGTGGGGTTACTGTCAAACTTGACAGGATCGTCGATCACACGTTCAACCTAGTTGACAAGGTGGTCAACTCGATTCACTCACGGCGGAATGGCCCAGCCACTAAACTGTCTCCTATTCTGGTGAACCGTCAAGGACGTTGCACGCGTCAGTGCCAAGCCCACTTCTTGCAACGCACCTGTCCCTGAGCACTTGTTGCTCAATATTCTGTCAA
>WNGS01027996.1:0-2500 GCA_020271785.1 Procambarus virginalis | reverse complement strand
CTGGTCGAGGGCGCTTCTCCCTCTGACAACGTCTGACCAGGGCGCTTGTCACAGCCCACAAAACTGTCTCTGGGCGGCTTAATACTCTCTCCTCGCCGTCCAGGACTTGAGACCACACGTCCTCAGCTCGATTCAACAGCTGGAACGTCTACACCTTCTCTTCTCTTGGAGATAATATCGCTAGGGGTCCCTTCTGGCGGGAGCTCGACGAAGCGCGGCTTTTCCCCTGCGAAGTCTGGCCTCAAGTGAGGTCAAGGCTCTCCCAAAGCGAGCCTCACACCTCCAGCAACTTGTCCACATCTTCTAACCAGTCATTTATCTGCTCTCTTGTTCATTGCCCATAATCTCAAATTTTTATTTAAATCCAACACACCATCTTACATCTGTGTTATCGCCTCTATAATTCCTGCACCTTCCAGTTAGGTCAGGCTAGCTGAATAATAATAATAGCATCTATGGGATGAAATATCTAGGGCATCTAGATCTAACAGTATTTATGTCATGGGTGACTTTAATTTTAGTGGAATAAACTGGTTGAACAAAACAGGGAATAGTGAAGCAGAAGATTTTCTAGAATAATTGACGATTGCTTTCTTACGCAACACATTAAGGAACCAACACGGGAAAATAATATTTTAGATTTAGTGTTAACTAACAGGGAAACACAAATTAATGACATCGAAATAGGGAGTGAGCTAGGGAACAGTGATCACAAAGAAATCAGATTTAGCATAGAATGGAATAGACCTGTAGGAGAAAATTCTGTTAAAGTGCCAGATTTTCGAAAAGCTGATTTTAATAGCCTAAGAAATTTTTTGGGTCAAATTGATTGGAAAGTCTTGGGTATGGGGTGTGAGCCGGTCTTGGAGCGAGACATGAACCCAGCGATATGTGATGTAAATGGGATTTCGATGTGGATTCAACTTATAACTTATTTAAGAATATTCTAAACAAAGCACAGGAACGTAGTATACCACACAAATTGAATAGATCGATTACTAATGACTCAAAGTGGATAACAAAGAATTTGAAGAATCTTATAGGTAAAAAGAGAGCTTGGTACAAAAGGATTAAAATGGGGAGGTCACTTTAGAACAGGAATTCGTACAACTAGTTAGAAATGTTAAAAAAGAGATAAGGAAAGCAAAAAGAAACTATGAAGTTCGTATAGCAGGGCAAGCAAAGACAAATCCTAAAGGGTTTTTTCAGTTATATCGAACTAAGACTAGGGAAAGGATAGGCTCATTAAAACTGAGACAGGTCAAATAACAGATAGTGATGAAGAGATGAGCATTATTTTACTAAATATTGTGTATCTGTATTTACTAAAGAGGAACTTAACAATGCCTTCAGCCGAATAAGTCTATGTGGGTGGGGACGAGGACAGGTTGACGAGTTTAGCAGTTACCAGGGAGGATGTTCTTAAACAAATAGTAAAACTCAAACCAAACAAATCCCCAGGGCCGGATGAAGTGTTTGCCAGAGTGCTGAAAGAATGCAAAGAGGAGCTTTGTGACCCACTGTCAATCATAATTTAATAAATCAATAGAGTCAGCAGAGTGCCAGAGTTATGGAAGTGCTAATGTGATAACAGATTTTAAGAAAGGAGATAGATCACTTGCTTCTAACTATCACCAATTAGCCCTACCGTCTATTGTGGGAAAGTTACTCGAATCTATAATAGCAAATAAAATTCGGTCTTCATCTGAAAACATAAATTAATAATTGAGTCGCAACCTGGTTTTATAAATGGCCTTCATTTAACAAATTTGTTATCTTTTTATCTTAGCATAGTTGAGGCAGTTGATAGTGGTAAGGATTGTGATGTTGTGTACCTTGACTTTAGCAAAGCTTTCGATCCAGTGCCACATGAAAGACTATTAAAAGATAGAGCTCATGGTATTGGGGGTGCTATATTAAGCTGGATTAGGGCATGGCTATACCAAGGAAACAGAGAGTTATAAAATGGGCAAGTCCAAGTGGGAAAATGTTGTAAGGGAGTGCCTCAAGGCTCTGTCCTGGACCTCTGTTGTTTTAAATATATATAAATGATTTAGAATCAGGTTTGAGTAGCAACATTTGAAATTTGCCGATGATACGAAAATTCGGTAGGGAAATTAATTCGGAGGAGGAGACTCACTATCACTAAGTTGATCTAGATAGGTTTGAAATGGTCAAAGGCCTGGCAGATGCAGTTTAATGCTGATAAATGTAAAGTCTGAGGCTAGGTAATTTGAAAAACCTTATCAGGTAAAAAGAGAGCTGGGGTACAACAAGGAGTTAACAATATGGGGAGTCCACTTTAGAAACATGAATATCGTTCAACTGGTTAACAAAGTTAAAAACAGAGATAAGGAAAGCAAAAGAAAACTATGAAGTTCGTAAGCAAGGGCAAGCAAAGACAAATTCCATAAAGGTTTTGTTCAGTTAGATCGGAACTAAGACTAGGGAAAGGATATGCTCATTAAAAACCGAGACAGGACAGATAACGGATAGGATG
>WNGS01027986.1:0-11068 GCA_020271785.1 Procambarus virginalis | reverse complement strand
TTGCTCTCACGGGAGGGAGTAGCATTCTTATAGATGAATGGGGCAAGCAAGATTATATGGATGTAGATAGAGGTTATAGTGAAAAAGTTGTTCCACAGTCAATACTCGAAAAAGAATTATTTGTCGACAAGGCAGATGTAGTGGTATCGTCTGAAAAATGTATCTCTCATTGAGCAGTATACTACTACTTATAATTCTTTGGATGTTATAATAAATCATTTAGACTGAATTTTCTGATTTATTAACATTATTAAAATATGGAGTCATTACTATAACCGAAATTGAAGTTACAACTAGAGTGCCTAAAATCATTTCAAGATTGTTAAAATATTTCTCAGAAAACATCCTCCGTGACACACTTCAAGAAGTATTGTCAGTAATGATGGCCGGAGCGTCAGCTCAACAAATGGTAGTTCAACTTTTGGTGATGATCATTCGATCATCTATGGTCGAAATGGGCATTCAATTTTCACTCCGGCTTTTATCTGGTCTCACGACCTCATTATAAGTTATTTTATCAGTGGGACCAGTGTTGTTACCATTAGAATTATATTTATCTATCAATAATATTGGAGGGAATAATAAAGAAATGACCCATGCTACATTAAATATCATTTGCAAGGAAATGATTCATAAATTGTTGGGAACAGGACATAAATTTGGGTCAATATATTAAACTGGGGCCTCCACAATCTGTAACCACCCCGCAAATATCACCATACATGATATATTTGTCTGCAATATATGAAATAATTCGTATTTACCCTTAATGTACAAACATAATTGCTATGGATGGGACGACCACAAATTATCTAGAGGAAGGCAAGATGATTTTAGACCTGCTTAATCAGTTTGAGGTAAACAGTCTGGGCCAAGCAATTACTCACAAGTTTAATTCTGAATCTTATGAGAAAGCAACCTGTCCTCTTAAAAAGAACGTCAACATTTGTCATTTGACTCTACGGCTGTTTTTGAACGTTATTTTGTGTAAAACTATGTCTATTATCGTTTCCATGGACTATCTCTTGTTATACAATGAAATACCACACTCTTATTATTCTATAACTCACTGACTATGCTCTGATATTTGTTGTTCAAGTAAAAATATATATATTTTTGCCTTAATTACACCATAATCAAGAAAATTCCAGCTTATCGATCTTTATATTTAGGAAAACATCTAATCAATTTGGAAATGAATTTTTCGTTCGCCGACAGTTCCCTGTTACTATTTAAATCTTTATGCTTTAATGTCGCTGGTCATTGTGACTTTCCCAGGATTTATATAGGTTTTATAGTAGCATTTAGTCAGACTACAGTAATTTAACTAATGGGAAACCTCTATAGTCGTCGTAAATTAATAATAATCATTTATCAAATAATAAATTAGCAAACATATACAACATTTTATGTTGCGACGTTTCGGGTAGGCCGTTCCGTTTGTTTTCAACCCCAATGATTCAAAATACACAATACTTTAAATATATAAGTGACTAAGTATGCTCTAATATTTGGTCCTCAATGAAAATTATGTTTTTTTTTTGTTAATTTGTCCATAATGAATAAGATTCCTTACTGTTGATCTTTATATTAAGAAAAACATCTAAACAAATTGGTATTGTGTTTTCGTTCAGATAAAGTTTCCAGATACTATTTCCTAGTTATCAAGTAATGTAGGTGGTTATTTTAATTCGCGGCTACCAGCAGGGGCTTTCTCCCATTATACAATATAAATGTACTCACTAACTATTCTCTGGTATCTGTTCTTCAAGTAAAATTACCTATTTTTTTTGCTTAATTAGTCCAAAATTCATAAAATTCCTTCAGGTCGATCTTTATATGTAGGAAAACATCTAATCAATTTGGAATTTAATTTTTCGTTCACCTACAGTTACCAGCTACTATTTCATTGTTATATTTTATGTCGCTGGTCATTACGATTTTCCAAGAATTTAAATAGCTAAACAGCAAGTAGCATCTTGTTAGAGTACAGGAATTTACCTATGGAGAACCTCGATAGCTGCCGAAAATTATTAATGATTATATGGAATTTAAAATAATGAATTATATACCATTTCTTATGTTACTTCTTGGGCGGGTAGGCGGTTCTGCGGGTTTACAACCGAATTGTTTAAAAATCACACTATTTTAAATGTATGAGTCACTAGTATGCTCTGATATATGTTCTGCAATGAAAATAAAGATTGTTTTGTTGTTAATTACTCCATAAATGTGTAATGTATTAATTCAATCGAAAATCTTTTTTCAACGTTTATATGTGATATTCGTAGCTGGCAACTACCTAATATTTAAAAATAATAGTTACAACATTCTATTAATATATAATGTTGAAATAAATATCACATAAAGTCTGTATATATGTTTTTAGATGTCTTTTAAATTTTCTTTTAAAATATTATTAATAATTTTTGTGAATCTTGAGTAAAAATTATGTTATTTATTATTAATCTAATTGTTATTATTTTAAGTAAAAGAATTGCAAGTATTAGAATAGTCACGGGTTCTCTGTTTGTGTATGAATGCACGGATTTGTTTTGTTATGAGATGCATGGACGCCTGAGAAAGCATGGTGCAGGCCACCTATGGGTCGCATCCGATCCCACGATCGTCGTCACCCCTAAATCAACACAACAACAGGCCACCTGTGTTATCCAGGTATTTAGTATTTAAGATTATAATAATAATATTTCTTTTATAATAATATTGCAGCAGGTGGTGTAGTGGTAGGACACTCGCCTGGCGTTCCGCGAGCGCTATGTCATGGGTTCTTATCCTGGCCGGAGAGGATTTACTGGGCGCAAATCCTTCACTGTAGCCTCTGTTTAACGCAACAGTAAAATGTGTACTTGGATGAAAAAGCGATTCTTCACGGCGGGGATCGTATTCCAGGGATCTGCCCGAAACGCTACGCGTACTAGTGGCTGTACAAGAATGTAACAACTCTTGTATATATCTCAGGTTAGGGGCTAGGCATTTACACTCTTAGGTCAGCAAACTAGCTAGAAGGTTAGAACATTAGACTCCATTGGTCAATCGGTGCCCTGCATGGCCTAGCTTATCCTAACCTAGCCCAGCTTAAACCATCTTAGCATAGTTCATTCTAGCTGTGCATAGTGCTTGCACAGCCTTGCTTATCCTAGTTTACCTCTTCCTAGCCTACCATAGCCAAGCCTATCCCAGTATACCCTTACCTAGTCTTACCTAGCTTAACCCTGCCTTGCTTTTAAACATGATCAGTCCTTCCTACTCTAGCCAAGCCTTGACCAGTTTAGCCAAGCCTTGACCAGCTTAGCCAAGCCAATCTCTGCCTAGATTTAGCATAGCCTAGCCTTTTAATAATATATAGAGGGTACCACCTCTGGTTGAGTTTGAAGGAACCCTCCACTTATAAGGTTGAGGGTTCCATATATATATATATATATATATATATATATATATATATATATATGAATGAAAACTCACACCCCAGAAGTGACTCGAACCCATACTCCCAGGAGCAACGCAAACGGTATGTACAAGACGCCTTAAACCACTTGACCATCACGACCGGACATAATGAGGTGATAGCCGAAGCTATTTGAACCACCTCACCGCCGGCACTCGGATGGTTATCTTGGGCATAGCATTTTACCAAATCACCTCATTCTTTGGGGCACACGTGAGGAACACAAATGCGAACAAGCCTGAATGGTCCCCAGGACTATATGCGAATGAAAACTCACACCCCAGAAGTGACTCGAACCCATACTCCCAGGAGCAACGCAACTGGTATGTACAAGACGCCTTAAACCACTTGACCATCACGACCGGACATAATGAGGTGATAGCCGAAGCTATTTGAACCACCTCACCGCCGGCACTCGGATGGTTATCTTGGGCATAGCATTTTACCAAATCACCTCATTCTTTGGGGCACACGTGAGGAACACAAATGCGAACAAGCCTGAATGGTCCCCAGGACTATATGCGAATGAAAACTCACACCCCAGAAGTGACTCGAACCCATACTCCCAGGAGCAACGCAACTGGTATGTACAAGACGCCTTAAACCACTTGACCATCACGACCGGACATAATGAGGTGATAGCCGAAGCTATTTGAACCACCTCACCGCCGGCACTCGGATGGTTATCTTGGGCATAGCATTTTACCAAATCACCTCATTCTTTGGGGCACACGTGAGGAACACAAATGCGAACAAGCCTGAATGGTCCCCAGGACTATATGCGAATGAAAACTCACACCCCAGAAGTGACTCGAACCCATACTCCCAGGAGCAACGCAACTGGTATGTACAAGACGCCTTAAACCACTTGACCATCACGACCGGACATAATGAGGTGATAGCCGAAGCTATTTGAACCACCTCACCGCCGGCACTCGGATGGTTATCTTGGGCATAGCATTTTACCAAATCACCTCATTCTTTGGGGCACACGTGAGGAACACAAATGCGAACAAGCCTGAATGGTCCCCAGGACTATATGCGAATGAAAACTCACACACCCAGAAGTGACTCGAACCCATACTCCCAGGAGCAACGCAACTGGTATGTACAAGACGCCTTAAACCACTTGACCATCACGACCGGACATAATGAGGTGATAGCCGAAGCTATTTGAACCACCTCACCGCCGGCACTCGGATGGTTATCTTGGGCATAGCATTTTACCAAATCACCTCATTCTTTGGGGCACACGTGAGGAACACAAATGCGAACAAGCCTGAATGGTCCCCAGGACTATATGCGAATGAAAACTCACACCCCAGAAGTGACTCGAACCCATACTCCCAGGAGCAACGCAACTGGTATGTACAAGACGCCTTAAACCACTTGACCATCACGACCGGACATAATGAGGTGATAGCCGAAGCTATTTGAACCACCTCACCGCCGGCACTCGGATGGTTATCTTGGGCATAGCATTTTACCAAATCACCTCATTCTTTGGGGCACACGTGAGGAACACAAATGCGAACAAGCCTGAATGGTCCCCAGGACTATATGCGAATGAAAACTCACACCCAGAAGTGACTCGAACCCATACTCCCAGGAGCAACGCAACTGGTATGTACAAGACGCCTTAAACCACATCTAAGAATGGCAAACAATTATCAATTTCAGTCTCCATAGTAAATTTTATAGAGGTTACTTGGTCATTAAGATTGGCTACAAATTCGTCAGTGTTTACATCTGAAGGCCATATACACAAGATATCATCAACGTATCTAAACCATGGAATGATTCCAGGGGTTATTTTTGAAACAAATTTCTTTTCGAAGAATTCCATGTACAAGTTTGAAAGCAATGGCGATAAAGGATTCCCCATTGCCTCAGTGTTGCACAACCAGGTGGCGCTGCCACCCACAGGGAAGCAGCCAAATCCCGTAAGTATAGAGAACTTGATCACCACTACAATTTTATCCCCATTGCTTCTGAGACACTCGGCGCCTGGGGTAAAAGTGCTACCAGTTTTTTGAAGGAACTGGGTTCTAGGCTCATTGAAACAACAAGGGACCCTAGAGCTGCCAGCTTTCTTTCCAGCGCCTCAGCGTGGCGATACAGAGGGGAAATGCGCACTGCATCCAGGGTTCCTGCCCGCCATCTGAGGCGCTGGAGGAACTCGACAACTTATGATAACCATCTTTGTAACCTATATGTAACTCCTTTTTTGTAACACAGTTCAAATAAAGCAAATATATATGTGTACATACAAAAGAATGGGGGGGGGGGGAGGAGAAGAAAATATTAGTGTTCAGTGAGAAACCACAAGGTCTCCTCTGAATACGTTTTATTTTCTTCTCCGAGGCTATGGGTCCCCACATTGGCACCAGAGGTGGTACCCTCACTATATATATATATATATATATTATATATATATATATATATATATATATATATATATATATATATATATATATATATATATATATATATATATATATGAGTGTCAGACCATGGAGGAATGATTTTTTTAATTTAATTTATATAAAAATTATCCCTTCTGAAGATGTATTAATATATGAAAGTACTTAAGGAAATTCCTGTTTCAATTCTTCCTCTGTGGTCTGACACTCACATTTTTCATCATGTGTTAATTTTTGTGATTTACACACACATGTGGCATGTTTACACACACATTATATATATATATATATATATATATATATATATATATATATATATATATATATATATATATATATATATATAATATAAATGTAATATATATATATATATAATATAAATGTAATATATATATATATATATATATATATATATATATATATATATATATATATATATATATATATATATATATATATATGGAACCCTCAACCCTATAAGTGGAGGGTTCCTTCAAACTCAACCAGAGGTGGTACCCTCTATACATTAATAAAAAGGCTAGGCTATGCTAAATCTAGGCAGGGATTGGCTTGGCTAAGCTGGTCAAGGCTTGGCTAAGCTGGTCAAGGTCTAAATACCTGGATAACACAGGTGGCATGTTGTTGTGTTGATTTAGGGGTGACGACGATCGTGGGATCGGATGCGACCCATAGGTGGCCTGCACCATGCTTTCTCAGGCGTCCATGCATCTCATAACAAAACAAATCCGTGCATTCATACACAAACAGAGAACCCGTGACTATTTGAATACTTGCAATTCATTTACTTATAATAATAACAATTAAATTAATAATAATTAACATAATTTTACTCAAGATTCACAAAAATTATTAATAATATTTTAAAAGAAAATTTAAAAGACATCTAAAAACAGATATACAGACTTTGTGTGATATTTATTTCAACATTATATATTAATAGAATGTTGTAACTATTATTTTTAAATATTAGGTAGTTGCCAGCTACGAATATCGCATATAAACGTTGCAAAAAGATTTTTGATTGAATTAACACATTACACATTTATGGAGTAATTAACAACAACAAAATCTTTATTTTCATTGCAGAACATATATCAGAGCATACTAGTGACTCATACATTTAAAATAGTGTGATTTTTAAACAATTCGGTTGTAAACCCGCAGAACCGCCTACCCGCCCAAGACGTAACATAAGAAATGGTATATAATTCATTATTTTAAATTCCATATAATCATTAATAATTTTCGGCAGCTATCGAGGTTCTCCATAGGTAAATTCCTGTACTCTAACAAGATGCTACTTGCTGTTTAGCTATTTAAATTCTTGGAAAATCGTAATGACCAGCGACATAAAATATAACAATGAAATAGTAGCTGGTAACTGTAGGTGAACGAAAAATTAAATTCCAAATTGATTAGATGTTTTCCTAAATATAAAGATCGACCTGAAGGAATTTTATGAATTTTGGACTAATTAAGCAAAAAAAATAGGTAATTTTACTTGAAGAACAAATACCAGAGAATAGTTAGTGAGTACATTTATATTGTATAATGGGAGAAAGCCCCTGCTGGTAGCCGCGAATTAAAATAACCACCTACATTACTTGATAACTAGGAAATAGTATCTGGAAACTTTATCTGAACGAAAACACAATACCAATTTGTTTAAATGTTTTTCTTAATATAAAGATCAACAGTAAGGAATCTTATTCATTATGGACAAATTAACAAAAAAAAACCATAATTTTCATTGAGGACCAAATATTAGAGCATACTTAGTCACTTATATATTAAAAGTATTGTGTACTTTGAACCCTTGGGGTTGAAAACAAACGGAACGGCCTACCCGAAACGTCGTAACATAAAATGTTGTATATGTTTGCTAATTTATTATTTGATAAATGATTATTATTAATTTACGACGACTATAGAGGTTTCCCATTAGTTAAATTACTGTAGTCTGACTAAATGCTACTACAAAACCTATATAAATCCTGGGAAAGTCACAATGACCAGCGACATTAAAGCATAAAGGGTTAAATAGTAACAGGCAACTGTCGGCGAACGAAAAATTCATTCCCAAATTTATTAGATGTTTTCCTAAATATAAAGATCGATAGGCTGGAATTTTCTGGATTATGGCCTAATTAAGGCAAAAATATGTATATTTTTACTTGAAGAACAAATATCAGAGCATAGTCAGTGAGTTATAGAATAATAAGAGTGTGGTATTTCATTGTATAACAAGAGATAGTCCATGGAAGTTATAATAGACGTAGTTTTACACAAAATAACGTTCAAAAACAGCCGTAGAGTCAAACGGCAAATGTTGACGTTCTTTTTAAGAGGACAGGTTGCAGACCGTTAGTAGAATTTGAAATTTTTCTCAGCCTGAACACTCATATAAAATTCTACTATTATACCATACAGGTCTGCGAGCCAAAGAAGCCAACATTGTGAAGTATCGTAATGTGATAGAGTCCTATTACCCTTCCACACAGACTGTAGTTTTGCCGGTAGTGTACAGTAAACACGGTAAGGATTGCATCATTCCCTTGTTGAAAGGTGGTGCTTCCACTTTTTTTTTATTCAATACCTCATTCCATATGTTAATAATAGATGTTACAATTGACGTTACTTAAACATCCGGTAACCAGGGTAGCTGATTGTGGTATCTGTATAAAGCTGAGATAGTCTTGGTAGTAAGGTTGATGTAAAGTCATTCTTGGTTACTGACTTTAATACTTATAAACGATTACATGACTAGAGCTCCCAAGCTGGTGTCGTCCTGTATGCTTTGTTTACCTTCTCTCTGGCGTCTAGCTGCCGCACATAGAAAACGGAAGGTACCATTTTCTGTGAACATGACATCCCTCCTTTTCTTTAAAAAGAATGAATACAGGATGTCTACCATGCTTGTAGCACAAAGCAAAGTTATTGACACAAAGTAAGTTACTAACATATCAAGAGATATTGCATACATTTAACATTAATTAAGCAAACAAAGAATTTAAACAATTTAATCTTTACCACAAAGGATTTCAATGTTAAAATACATATGCATGTTAAACAAACATGAAAGAGACTGTAATACAAAGTTACAAAATATTGAATGAGAGATCTGCATTATTCAAACAATATTAAATTTAGTTTAGCATAATAAGTAAATACTTTGCATTACATAGGAACACAATTAATCATCAAATCGTGTAGGGCGTTTAACATGACGTTTAGGACGAGAGTCCTTAAATACAAAAATATCCCTCAATGAATTGTTTATCGAGTTATAACTCATTTTTTCTTTTTCTTTTGCACGACTTTGCACTTCATCATTTTCTACACTAGTTGTAATCACTTTGAAATAAGCTATATTACGTGTTATACTATGATCTCTATTACTCGCTGTTACCATAGTTCCTTTTACACTAATCACTTTATATGGTTTTGTATCATACGGCATATCAAGCTTTCCCTCTTTTTTATTTTTAACGAGAACAGTATCTCCAACCTTTATGAATTGTTCCTTTGCACGTTGATCATGAGCAATTTTCATTTTGCCCTTGGCTAGTGCATCCTTCTGAGCGAGACGTTTATCCGTTGTCTCGGCTGGCATGACAGGTAGTGCGATTCTCATAGGACGTCCAAATAAGAGTTCGCCAGGCGACTTGCCCAGTGTTCCATGCGGTGTTGCACGGTAGTTCCTGAGAAAAGCATACATAGCTTGTTTCCAGGATCGTCCTTCGGCATGAGCACAGCGTACAGCTTTCATGAGAGGTTGCATGAATCTCTCGACTTCTCCATTTGCTTGAGGATGTAGTGGCATCACACGGTGGTGTTTGAATCCAATATGCTCAGCAAAGTTGACGAAGTCTTGTCCATTGAATGGCGGTCCATTGTCCGTCTTGACAACTTCAGGAATGCCAAAGTTTGAAAAGATCTTGTCGAGCTTCGGGATGACAGCCTTTGCAGATGTGGAAGTGATGATTTCTACTTCTGGATAACGTGAGTGATCATCAATGACTACCATCAAGTACTCTTTAGTTGGTAGCGGTCCGCAGAAGTCCATCGATACTTCCATCCATGGTGCAGCAGGTAGTGGTGAAGGTTGTAGAGGTGTTGGTCTTGAAGTATCCACTGCAGCTTGGCAAGGGACACAGGCATCATGCATGTCCTTAGCTTGACGATCAATGCCAGGAAACCACACCTTTTCTCGTAGCAGCTGTTTGGTCCTTACAAGACCTTGGTGTCCTTGATGTGCAAGCTTCAGAGCACGTTGCTGGAGAACAGCTGGAATGACGATACGAGTACCTCGCAGCACGGTGTCGCGTTGTTGCGTAACACTTAATTCTGTTTGGATGCGTTCAAGTGCTTTGAATGCATCTTGGTCAACTCCTGAGGGTGGGATGCGTGGAAACTTTTTCTTAGTCAATGCATCCACTGTTGCTTGCAGAGTTGGGTCCTCTAGGGTTGCAGTACGGATTTCATCAAGAGTGAGAGCCTTGGGGACTGCATCACAGGTTACAGAGTGTACATATTCCTCGGCAACTTGCTGATGCTTGGTGATGGTGAAACTGTTGGCAGGATGTCGACTGATGTAATCAGCGGGATTGCCTGCACCTGGCTTGTATTTCACCGTAAAGTTGTATGGTTGCAGACGAAGAGCCCATCTCTCAATGCGAGCTGGTGGTTTGGACTTTGGATTATTGAAGATGGTCTCCAACGGTTTGTGGTCAGTGACTATCGTGGTGAAGGGTGCACCAAGCAGATACACATTGAAGTGTTCACAGCCCCATACAAGAGCAAGAGCTTCCTTCTCTGTCTGACTGTATCGTTGCTCACATCTGTGAGAGAACGGCTGGCGTAAGCAATTACTACTCTGGAATCTGGTTGACCAGGTTTGTGTTGGGCTAAAACAGCACCTAAACCAACAGGACTAGCATCCACCGTTAACTCAGTGTCCATTGATGGATCAAAGTACGCAGCAGTCGCATTCTCTACTAGAATGCATCTTCACAGCATCAAATGCATTTTGCTCGATATCGCTCCAGTACCATGATGCATTTTTTTCAGGAGCTCACGTAGAGGCTTTGTAATGGTAGCAAAATCTGGAATGAGCGCGAACAGTAGTTGCCATTCCCAGAAAACTATGTACTTCAGT
>WNGS01027985.1:0-15663 GCA_020271785.1 Procambarus virginalis | reverse complement strand
AATAAAGGGGGAAACAGATAAATAAACAACACAAATACATTAAATAGGACTTTATTTAATAAATGGCACGTTTATTTATATCAAACTGAAATATATCCTACTCTAAATATATCCCTAAGAGGCAATGTAACCGGAGTGCAATTACTTTGATGTATCAAAACTCAGACACACATTATCTTACTCCAGCAAGAACCGGCCACAGATCAACGGCTTGCCTCGTTCAGGTCCCCTGGACCCATTTCCAAGTCTAGCCGAGAGACACACTGACTAATATTTCTTAGACATCCCCAGGGAGGCTATCGTCCTCACAAGCTTGGCTCTGTGCTATTTGCGCCAATCAATTCAAACCAAAGCTGGATGTCCTGGACGTTTGGCCAATGAATGTCCAGTACTACTCTGGAGACTCCGCCTCTTGAGTCTTAGGTGAACCAGTGCCATGAACCTAACCCCGCTTCCCAGGCCTCCCTGGCTTTCAACCAATCAAGCTCCAGGCTAGGCTATAGGCCTATTCTTAAGGATCTGTTTCTCATGACAGAATTCTCAATCGTTCCCACGCTCACATCCAGGAACCCGGGACAGGGAGTATGTATAAGGCACCGGTTGAGTTCTATTGGGCCCTCAATTGTCAATGGTTATAGAGAGGAGGCCAGAGAGGAGGGGGACGGTAGGAGAGGAGGATTGGCAGGAGGATTTGGGAATGGGATTGGGGCAGGAGGGACAAGTGACCTGAGAAGGTCTCACTTGATTAAGGGAAACATGACTCAAGTTTTATGACCGGTGATGCCGGCTCGACAGCAGGGGAGGGGGAAGGGAAAGGGGGCTGAGGCACGGGGATGAGGGGGAGAGAGAAACCAAGGAGGGGAAGGGGAAGAAGAAGTGGAAAGGGAAGGGGGGCTGAGGCACAGGGGTGGAAATGACCGAGGAAGGGGACAGCAAACGAGGGGAAGGAGAAGGAGAAGAGGAAGGGAAAAGGGAAGAGCTATGGTCTGTGCAACAGATAATTACAAACTCCCCCTCTTCTGAAATTAAGAAATTTGTGTGTAAATCACTTTAAAGTACAAATTTCTTATCCTCCCTTACTATAACCATTAAAATCACCCCCCCCCCATTTTTTTTTTATAAAAAACATATTTAACCGAACAATATAGTGACCCAATGCCTCAAAAAAGAGAATTATCTAATCCAGACTAATTCCATACAATCTCCAATCACAAAATAATGGCATCCCCAAAAGATATGCCCCAACATGTATGAAACATAACAACATAAAACAAAACAACAACAACCATAATAATACATAAAAATAAATGAGGACGGAGACTGTCCGTATGATCCCGGCTGTCCAACTTGGATGCAGTCCTGTACCCCTTCCAACTACCTGGAAGACAAAACATCCTATACCTGTCCTGATAAAACAAAAATCAACTTTAAAAATTCATAACTATCAACTTTCAACTAGCTAAATCAATGAATAGCCCTCAGCTATCAAAATATTCCTCCTGGAATAAAAATCAGCCACATCACTTCACATAAAATAGAAACATTAAAAATAAAACATTGTAACAGTTAAAATCGTAAAGAAAAAAAAATAATCAAATAGAGGAACACTACCTCTCAAGGTCCTAGTGTTCCACTCACACACCTGTGGCACGTACCTGCCACAGCATTTATCTGGGTCTTTAAAATCTAAAGAAAAATACACAAAAAAAATGATTTTTATTTAAAAATTATTGTCCACGGACATGTCTCTTAACCAACAAAAATCCATTGGATTAAGTTTCTAAAACTCTTAATATCCCAGGGTTCCTATTCAAGTCCACTGCAACAGCGGGTGAACACATTTTTCAGACTGTGTACATGTACAACACCCCGTCGTTCAATAAGTCGCCACAAAAAAATATAAAAAAATATATGTATATAGATCTAGTTTCTAGATCTAGCAAAAATCTAGATAAAGTTCCACACTGATCAACGTTTCTTGAGAACCAACTAGATGGTTCCCAAACTAGTTCAATCATAACAAACTTATCTAAAGACAGGGTAATTTTCTAGTAACAATTTTCTAGATGTTCACTTTCTAGATTTATTTATGTATTCCACCAATAATTTTAGTTTTCCCCATTTAACACTGTTTCAGAGTCACTTTCCTAAGGTATCAAGATATTTTACTACAAGATGGAAAATTAAAAATTGAACTAACAGTTCAGAGTTAACACAATTTACTATTTAACACCATTTATTTTCTATGCAACATTTTCCATTAAGATTTTCTATAGTTTTATCTTGGGGACATTTCGTAGAGCTGTAGATTCCGGCTACTATCCGTCTGTTGCTTGAAGATCCTGGTCAGCTGGAAGTTCCATTTCCGGCCTCTGCTAGCTACAAACAGTACAGGGTCTCGTATTTCCTGCACCTGACTGAGCGCTGAGTGACAGCTGACAGCTGGCTGGCTTTCGGCTCAGGTGAACCCCGCTAACAGGAACCTGGGTTCACCTTTTTACCTCAAACAGTCATGATAGAAGGTCGTTAACCATGGCTGCCACAGTAGAACAGAGCTTCGACGTGTCATGGTGTCTCATGTTGGGAGTGAGTTCCGAGTGGCGTTGAAAAGGTTGGCATGGTGGCAGGACAGGTGGGCCCTACCTCAGCTCCTGGGCGACGTCATCTCCCGGCGTTTACTTGTTATCCCGGTACTATTAGGCTGGTACACCTTCCGTGCATCCCCTCGTGCAGCTGAGCTTGGGCCGAGGTACAGGGTTGTACCTAATCTGGCGAGTCAGCAGCACTCTGTAGGGGTGGTACTGTTCATACCCGAGACCGTCGTGTTGCATCTTGGTTTCCACAGACGATGCAACCACAGGTTTTGAGTGAGCTGACAAGTCGTTGCAACTGGCGCACTTCCTCATGAACCATTCTTCTTTCACTTCCGGTTTTCCCGCAGTCTTGACTTCGCAGGGCGGGTGGTGGGCTTGGTTGGTGACCTTGAGACAGCGTGTCCACGGTGATGTGACGTTGACTCTGGACTCTGCTCTGTGACGACAACATACTGGTCCGGCACAACCTCGTTAGTGACATGAGGTGTCGGCTGGGGTGACTGTACTTCAGTCACCCCTTCTGGATAACCAATTTACGAGTTACCGGGTACAAGGGGGAAGACTTATGTAACGTGTGTAACCTCAGACCCCAATCTTATCAGACAGGTGGGTCATCCCCAGATCTGCTGATCTCGATCCTTGGTTCACGTGTGACTTGGAGGCTGGAACTGCTGTACCATCAGACCTGAGAAAGACAGGCAACAACAACTGGAGGAAGTGTGGATATTACTCTGGGGAATAGGAAGTTGGAAAAACCCCAGAGCAAGGCAAAGTATGCTACCTGAGTCATACACATCAGCAAATACACATCATTGCCTCTCCAGGATATATATGTACTCTACTAAACCTGACTAAGGGGGTTAGCTTACATTTACTGTACAGATCGAGATCTTGTTACCATGAGGTGGCAAAATTGAACTTGACTAGTGATGAGAGTTGACAGAAGGTCATCCTCTACATCGGACTCAACATTTGAATCATTAGTCAGGTCAAGAATTAGACTTGCTGAAGGCAGTTCTAGTTCTTCTCTCATGTGATATGGATTGAACTTATTAATGTGGATCGTTCTTTCAACTTCATTCTCATAAATACCTTTAATAACAAAATTGATCAGACCTTTTCTTTCAATTACTCGATAAGGGCCCCACCATCTAGGTGCAAGTGTCCTACTTTGATTGGCACGAGCTACCTTATTAACTCTCAACACAAGACTCCCTACTTTAACTCAAGAGGTAGTACCTTCTTGTCATAATGGCTGAGCATAGCAGTCTCGTGCTGTTTTAGACGCCCTAGCTGCAATTCTCCATGCATATTTCATCTTATTTAGGACCTCTGATGGGTAATCTTCCCCATATACAATATTATGTCTGTTAAGCAGACATGATGGGAAATTACATGAACGACCAGTGAAAAGCAAAAGGGGTTGGCTGTTAATTGACTGATGGATGGCAGTGTTCAGATCCAGCTGGACATAGGGCAGGTGTTCGTCCAATAAATTCGCATCATGCTCTGCAAGAATTGCAAGCATATCTTTAACTGACCGGTTCGTCCGATCTGTCATACCGTTAGTCTGAGGGTGATAAGCGGTAGTAAATTCTGACGTGGTTTCTAAAATCATACATACTTCTCTAAAAATATTCCCATTAAATTCCTGACCTCGGTCAGAAACTAGCACTTTAGGGGTGTCAAATACAGAGACGAACCTATCCAAGAACGCCTTTGCAACCGTTCGAGAATCTTTCAGAGGCAGTGCGATCAGGGTGGTGTATCTGGACAGATGGTCCACTAACACGTACTGGTTGCCTGAATGACTGTGATGGAAATCAATCAAATCAGCCCCCCACCCGATCTAAGGGCTAAAAAATTTCTGGGAATTCCTGCAATGGAGCTTGTTCCTTAAGGGTACCTTCCCTCCTTTGGCAGTGACTGCAGGACTTAACGAAGTTTATGACCTCTGTTAACATACCCAGAAAATAAAAGAGGACTTTGCTTTCATGAAAGTTTTAAAAATTCCCGGGTGACCTGCAATCCTAGATGAATGTGCGAGTCTCAACGCCGACGTTCTTAATGCGCCACTGTAGTGACAGTAAAGTAACGTAAACTCTTTGTTGAAGTGGTTCTAGTTTTTTGTGAATAAATTGTTATATATTAGAAAACGGTCGTTTACGTCAAACCTTCCAATATTACTGCCCCACATTTCATGTTCTGCAACACTTTGCCTGCTTATGTTCATATCAAGTCTGTATCTAAAGCTCGAGTCACCACACTTCTATAAATAACGAAGTGAGAATCCGTCGGCTACCCTTTATTAGTTTGTTAACTAGGAGGAGCCAGCGACCTAAGTGACAGGTGTTACCCGTGTGGTTTCGCCTGGCGGTTTACTCCCGCTGTCCTACGATCTTAGGCTTTAAGATTAAATATTTGCCACTGGCAGCTCTTGCTGTTTAAGGTCTGCCTCTCTTGCGAGGTAGTTACGATTAACGTAACATTAATAGGAATTAATTCTTTTGATAATTGTCAAAGAAAAAAAATCTCACAGTTGGGCAATGGGCAAAGTCGCATTATTGTTGAACTTTGTAAACAGGACACTAATTTCCTGTTGCATCATGCAGCACTGTATTATGGTGGAAGTTTTATTTTTCTCCACCTTGGGTTTTGGTGACTTTATCTGTGTCCCAGCACAGTACTGTGTGGTGTTGACCCTTATTACACCGGTTGCTGGTGCATAGTTGGCTCTCATAGGTGTTGGTGTTGTGTGACCTAAGGCACCTCATGCATTTTTTGCAACTCCTAGAGTCGATTGACACGGATGTCATGATAAGGATAATTTATGCAGTCATACGTAGAATGTTCCTCTTCACAGAATGAACATGTCTGCCATCCTACAGCACCTTTTGGAGTCACCGCCTTGGGTGACACAGTAACTTTATACTTCAGGGCTTCTCTGTGTGGGGAAACTGACTCATGGGATTTATATATTTTGTTTCAGTTATGAGTATCAATTTATTTATTTAATGATTTATTAATTTATTTATTTAATGCTTTAATATTTAATTATAATGAATTTATTAATTTAAAATTAATTTATTAATTTGCTTATTTCGATAGCAGACTGTATGATTCTAATGTGGACTATAATATTAAAATGAACTGTATGATTCTAAAGTGGACTATGATATTAAAGTGAACTGAATGATTCTAATTTTTCAACAAGTAGCTTTCTACACAAGTTGGGGGAGTTATTAATAATCGCCTAATCAAATTTAGTCCATTGGCTCAAATTTGTTTGCGAAGTTTAATCAATTTAAAACAAAATGGTTAGTACTGTACTAATTAACTAGAGAACAGCTTAGCTGCTTTGTATAATGTGGCCCGATTAATGAACAATAGACACATCAGTAGCATATAAGCTGAATCTCTGGTGGATCAGTCTATAATGGCGTTGTAGCATGCATCTCGTTGTAACAGGTAATTTGTTGTAATTTCTTCTTCCCCTTCAATTTCCCATGTCAAAAGGAGACTGTAATAAATCATCACCAATATATGACGACTATATCAGGGTAAATAATTATTCTTTTAATTAATTTAAGCTTACCCATTCCACATAGCTTGCCCAGTATCCTAACCACTTGACATAACATACAAATATGGCCATAAAAGTACATTAATAACTGACAAACGGGTATAGAGCACTTCCCTTTTTGCTAGTGAAGGTGTGCTAATGATGGAAGATTTGTCGTCCTACAAAACTTGAATTAGAGGGAAATATTCGTGGAGCTTCGTGAGCATGCTCACTGCCAAGACTTTGTTGTTATTAATAATGGTTTCTCTCCTTTTCCCATCAAGTGATGCGACAAGAATCGGTTTGGTTTTATTTTGGAAAGAGTTACGTATTTAATATATTTGGTTGTAAATTATTCTGTTTAATACAGGAAAATGTATTTTTGTCAAATACAGTCATCAGACTGCAGGATTTAATATTATTTGATCTATATTATTTGTAGCAAGACATAAACAACGTTCAAAGTTAGCCACATTTTCCAAAAAATTATGCTTTCTACTATCTCCTAATAGGTAACTAAGGTAATTTAATGTTAATTTGTTTTAATTCAAAGTCAGAAGCAATATTATCTGCTTATTGTATTGAAAGTATTTAAATGGTGTCGGTATTTCTGACACACTGCATATATGCCCATACTGCTTGACTTAGTCTAAATAGTTTGTTTACACTTATTGGGAATGCTTTGTGCACTTTTTGGCTTGTTGATATGAACTGTTTTGGAATTCTTGGAGTTAGGTTTAAATTCCTTGTGTTTTCGTTGTACGTTTACAATAGAAGGTAACCCTTCAGAAGTGTCCTGTATGGACATGATGTTTTTGTGGTAGTGAATGCATAACTTGTCTAGTAGTTCACTAGGCAGTTTGCATTGAATAATGACTTAATTGAAGCTCTAATTGACCCAATCTAAAGGATTGGAGTGAGTCATTTGCCTGAATAGGTGGGAGTAAGTTCAGCAATTTGTGGACTAGATGTTTAATGGCTCTTTTAGTCAGCATAATTATCCATAAGGAGCTGGATTGTGAGATCATAGCCATCACTATTTAGGTTTAAATTTGCTACCACTGTTTCAGCTTCACCCTTACGTTTATCTTGGAGGTATGAGAATTTGATAGCTTTAGGAATTGAGGGTTTAGAATCTATTAGGTCAACAAATTTATTCCATAAGTTGCCCCAATTTTCATCCACTAGTCCAGAGAATGTGGGTAAACGGATAGAGGGCAGTTTAACTTCTGGTTGAGTAGTATTGGGTGAAGCTGATCTGGGTGATACCTTGTTTTGGGCAATTATTTTGATAAATGGATTTAACCTGGCTTGTGTGTCATCCTCATATTGTGCCAGATCAGCCATAATATCGTCTAATTCATCTGTAGTTAAATTAGTGTTGTAGGTTCAGCCAGATAATTTTAAATGTGGCGTTTGACTTGTTCAAATTTTTATTTTGCTACTTTAAAGTAGGTTTCCTATTGAGCATAATCAACTGGAGATTGTTGAGAAAGATCATTGCATTAATTGATCTGTCGAGTTAAGTAACTCTTATGTACTGTCAGGTCGCGTTTCAGTTTTGTTTCTGGGTTAGCCATGCTGGCTGATTGATTTAGGTTTGTTGGGCCCATGATTGTTGAACTAATATAGCTGGAGTATTTGCCCATAAATGCTGAGCAAGTTATAGCAGTAACCAAGTGTGGTTAATTTTCAGTCTCCTGCCTATGATCCTACCTCGTGTGAAGGTTGGCAAATTGAAATGGGTACTTGATATATAATTATATACAGGTTAATTTGAGAGAAAATTAGTGTCACTGAAAGAATACCTTCGTTAGCCCATCATAATCGTTGTTGGATGGTACAGTGACTTTTTTTTGGCATTCAAAGGTGTAATGATTATACAGCAAATATATAAGGTTATATATATATAATAATGGTTATATGTGATTATATAATAATGGTAATATGTTTACAACACTACTAATGAAAGTCTGCTCATTAGGAGTAGACCTATATAATAATGGTAATATGTTTACAACACTCCTAATGAAGGTCTGCTCAAAAATTAATTGAATGGCAAGATTGTCCACTATTTAGTACAACTCTAGTTAATGGTAATGTATCCTGCCCTAATGCGGGTTGGCACTAGTTGCTAGTATATAATTGTGTAATACGACAGAATGCAATATATTTTTTTTATTTTTTTTAAGTTGAATAATTCTCTTGTTTAGAGATAATATAATTTTACTAATGTTGATAGCCTCCCACCAATCTCTGGTTATTTGATTAGAATTTATTAATTTATTTGCTACCACTCAGCAGAGATAAAACATCACAAATTTTAATTGATAAAACTTTACAAAAGAGAAGCTATACTTTTGGGTGGTTGGTACATATCTTACTCACCAAATTTGTTGGTAGCACATATTTAGCTCCTTGATTACCTATACTAAGGTTTGTAGCAAGTAATTGTGCTGAAATTATATTTTTTAGTAACACTGTTTCATGTTCTGAGATGAAGAGTATTCATGAGGCTAGGCGGTTTAATTTGAGCTGTCTGTTCAACTGGCTATATTATTTATTAAGTGATTGCACTGGTTCATAAGAAGTGTCTAGTTCCTAGAACATCTGGTTCGAAGGACCAAAAGCATGTGGTAAACTTACCAGTGGGACTTTATATTGTTTATTATTTATATATTTATTTATTAAACTAATTATGTTAGATTTTACTGTTAAATTATTTATTTTGCAAGTGGACTGTATAGAAGAAATTTGATCACAATAATAAACTCACAAACTTGGTGGGTTTTCTAATTAATTCTACTAAATTGGAGCTAATCAATATAAATACTAGTTAATTATATAAATATAGACAAGCTATTATTATTGTCTACAATGACAATTATTATTGTCTTCGTAGAAATGCAGCCTGGTTAACAAGCAATGGACACATCAGGATCACATAAACTCGGTCTCCTCGTGGACCATGAGGCTATGGCGTCATTGTGTGTAGCTTGATAAACCAATCTCTTGCTGCAAATGCCTCATGCAGTCACAATTTCACCTGCCGATATGTTACATTTTACCCAATCGAAAACATCATCAATATTGCAGATATGACAAAGATAATAATTATATTAATATTGCACTCTAACCCATTCCAAGTGGTTTGTCCTGTAATATAACCAGTAAATTCTCAATTAACATAATATGGCCCCATATGTAATACTTAAGAAATTTCTAGTAGTACCGTAGAAATCCCTTAATAAGGAATGACACATTGTATAATATTGTGCACAACATGCAGGGGCACGTTGTGCCCCGCATGTATACATACATATATGTATGTATACATATATAAAATGCTGAACTGTAATGCCAATCCTGACCTCAAAAGCTTCATTGAAGGTTGTAACAGAGCCCATGAGCACCACCAAAAATAAATACAGCTTTGATATTCCATGAGTACGACTTAATCAAACTAGAAATGCTCTACAAATCAAGGGACCCAGAATGTGGAATGACCTTCCCAACTATGTTAAAGACTGTACCTCTCTCAACCAGTTTAAGATAAAAACGAAGCACTACCTAATAAATTCCCTGTAACCTACCTTACCCCTCTATTGTCAACCCATGTCTGTTTTCTTAAACAACGCTGTTTGTCGACCTAATTGTATTTGTGCTGCTTTTTCAGCCATGTTCCCCCTTTTTTATCTTTATTTTTATTTGTTCTCAACACATTTTATTCTTTATACTCAGTATTAAGTTTTAGTCATTAATGTTTTTCCTGCCCGAAACGCTTTGCGTAATAGTGGCTTTAGACATTGTATATACTAGCTCTATCTATAAATCGATCAATTTATGCAAAATCTCTTGTATTTATGTACCTTACCTGAATAAACATATATTTATTTATTTATTTAATAGTGTCTCCTCTCCCTCCCTACCATATCCGTTTTCTCTTTTGAGATATGATTAATAATTTGTTCACTTATTAGGAAGGAGAGGGTTTGAATTCACTTTATGTGGTAAAATAATTAATTAAATTAAGAGAGCGCAATTGAGTCCTTAGAATGCCCGCTTGTAAAAATTAAATAAAGATGTAAATACGCCGGATAGTTAATATTTATGGTAACATAATTTTGGGTTTTCTCCACAGAGAATGGAGAATTTAATTATTATGGTTCTTATTATAATATTTTGTTATGGTAAAATTTCTACAACAACAGAAATAAAATTCTTAGTGTGGCATTAATTAAATGCAATTTATGTAAATATGTGTGATAATTTCCAACATATAGGAACTATTATAATTATCATCACACTATATTACCATGATTATAGTGATTATATTACCATGATTATCACAGAATAAAATATTAAATATGTAACCATGATAGTAACATATTAAGTTATTGAGTATGTTTTCATGAATAACACACATTACTATAGAATGTTCCCATGATCATAAAATATCATTATAGTGAGTATCTTGCCCTGATCATCACACATTAATATAATGAGCATATTACCCTGATCATCATACATTAATACAGTGAGTGTATTACCATGCTCATCACACATTATAGAAGTGAGTATGTTACAATGATAATAACATATTACTGTCGTACTACCTTGATGATCACATAGTATTATGATCCATAGTGTATAATCCATGATTATCACAAAGTATAAGAGTGAGCATATTACCACAATCATCACATATGCTATTAGGATCATCCTACATTCTTATCGTGATTATGTTACCTTGATCTTCACCCATCATTATAATATGCTTCCATAGTCATCACACATTACAAGAGTGAGTATATTACCTAGATCAAGACTTGTGTTATCATGATCATCACACTCATTATTATTGTGAAGATTTTACCATGATCATTACAAATTCTTATAGAATGATCATTACACGTTTAAAGAGAGAGGTTATTACCTTAACACACATTTTCATAGTATGTTGCCATGATCATCATACAATATTATAGAGAGTATAGTACCTTCATCACACATTTTATAAACGTGTATGTTACATAGATCACCATATATTATTATAGTGTGAATATTACCATGATCATCACGCATTTTTATAGCTAATATGTTTCCATTCTCACCACATTATATTTTATATAACGTTACCATGATCATCACATTATAAGAGCCAGTATTTTACCATGATCATCACATTATAAGAGCCAGTATTTTACCATGATCATCACATTATAAGAGCCAGTATTTTACCATGATCATCACATTATAAGAGCCAGTATTTTACCATGATCATCACATTATAAGAGCCAGTATTTTACCATGATCATCACATTATAAGAGCCAGTATTTTACCATGATCATCACATTATAAGAGCCAGTATTTTACCATGATCATCACATTATAAGAGCCAGTATTTTACCATGATCATCACACATTATTTTAGAGAACATGTTACATAATCATTACAAATCATTTAAGAATGTCACCATTATCATCACACATTAATACAGTGAGTGTGTTGCCATGATCATGATATAAGAGTATTTTATCATGAATCCGACTCATTATTATAGTATATTACAATGATAATCACACGTCATTTATTAAATATAGACAAAGAAATTATTTTAACGTGATGTATCAGTGAGAAAATCAGGAGCCATGAAGAGGATTCGAACCCATGATCTGGGTGCTCCCAAGAATACGACTTGTCTCATTGATAAATAACGATTCGCACAGCTCTACCCTGATACACAATCCAGTCATACAACACTAGTATTGTCTCAACGTTGCCTCTCATACTCAGCACAGTCATACAACACTAGTATTGTCTCAACGTTGCCTCTCATACTCAGCACAGTCATACAACACCAGTATTGTCTCAACGTTGCCTCTCATACTCAGCACAGTCATACAACACCAGTATTGTCTCGATGCTGCACTGATACATAGTCACAAGTCATACAGCACCTGTAATTTCTAAACTCTGCCTTCATACACAGCCGAGTCATACATCACCAGCACCATACATGTGTTAATGTATTAGTACCAAATTTTCGGATGAAACCTTCATCATTTTTCAATATGCTGCAAACAATATTCTTAACATTGTATTCAGCAACGTAATCAAGGATGTATTATTTAGTTTTAATACACTTACACATGTATTGGGTCTTTCCTTCACCTTCATTGAAGCTCTACGGTATTGTATTAAGTTTCTCTTTAAACATTATGTTAGTTTGATAAATAATTATATGCTCTTTCCGACAGCATATTTATAAAGCTTTACCGGTACCACAGCATAACATTTAACACATTCCATATAGGTAATACCTCAAGTCAAATACATATTTATGCAAATTTGTGGCAAACATTCAAAAACTGCCTGTTCTCTGAATAAAAATACTGTATCTGTGTAAATACACATGCATTCTAACCTATCCATCACACCTAACCTAACTATCTTAATGTTGGACTTTGAAACGTAATACATCCTCACTGAACAATAACGTAAGCCGCACTCCCCAACACATTCAATATACCCCACATCAATCCATTTGCTAATGCACTCACATATCACCTGGACTGGATTCAGTAGGGTCCTCCAGACGTCCTGTGGATTCAGTGGACTCGCAGGTTGTATGACTTACAGCATGTTGTGGTCCAGAGGTCCAAGTCCACTCACTGCTCTGATTGATTTTCTCATTATTATATCTCGTTAACGTGATGGAAGATGGAATCGTTAATGGAAGAACTCCATTACCTATACCAAAGTACATAATGTCATATGTAAACCTGAACTTGCTTCAGTAGGGTCCTCCAGACCATGTCGTGGGCAGAGGTAAGGTACTCGGCTTGGGAGCACCCAGGTCGAGGGTTTGAATTCCTCATTGCAGTAGATATAGTTTTATCGTGCAGTTTTGGAACCTGACCTCAATGTGTATATTCTGAAATATTTCACATCATTCACAGGAGTACAGCTTGAATGTTTTTGAGCTATTTCCAATAGTTTAAAAGCTCTGTTCCGTCTCGGTAATACAGTTGAGTTCGTTTTGACCACACACTCTGGAAACCCTGAGTGAGGCAGAAAGAGCTGGGCTCGCGTTCTTTCACCAAATTCCTCTTTTCACCCAGCAGTAAGTAGGTGCCCGCGAATTAAAATGTGTTTGGGGTTGCATCCTCGGAGAGATTAAGGCGGTGTCTGGATGCTCCCGGCCGCAGGTTCGAATCCTCGTCACGGCCCTTGTGGATTTGTTCATCCTCGGAGAGGTCCAGTGATTCAACCTTGAGGGAACCTCGATACAAGTATAACGTATATATCTACACAGGCTGCCTGTTCCTGTCTAAATGAATGAAAGAATCTTACCCCATTTTCCAGCTCTACACTCTTACCTGCCTTTAAAGGGAATTTGAGGATTGACCAATGTTCCGTACGAGGTTGCAACAGTGCTATGATGAACACTGCCACTGGTGTGCCCTACTTTATTTTGAAGGTCTCTTTACCTGCCTTATCACTTTCCTTGTGATGTAATATGCTATGTCAGATATCTGACTGTCTTCTTGTATCTGTACTCCTTTTAATGTTTTGTTTATTAAAAAGCAAAGTAAATTGAGGTTTGTTACCTTTGAGCATCATATTTTTTCCGTTAACCAGTGGAAAATCTAATTAACACCATATTTAATAATGAATGAAGTTTCCCCTTAGGCAATTTTCATTCTTATTTTAGTGTCTTCAGCAAAGTAAGACCCGAGACTGACTTATTTTAATATCTATCTTCTATGAACACTGGAGAGCAACGGTGCAAGGACTGTATTTTTTGGGGACCGATCTTTGCACCGTACTCAGGCTGGATTTTATTTGGCTTACTGATACTCTTTTTGAAAACTATTAGAATCTGAAAATCCACATCTCTACATCACCTGCTACTGCCTTTGTTTATGCCAAGAGTTTTTGGTGAAAAATAACTAGAGTTAAAAGTGTGGACTGTTTGAGAGCTGAGCAAATCTGCTATATTTAAGTGTTTCCTCACTTACCTGTGATGCATACATGCAACTTTGTTTTAATAATAAAGGTATTTAAAATATTTTCCATCTCCTGTGCTCTTACCTCTGTACCATTTTTCCATAGACGCAAAGTAAGGACATCTTTGTCCACATCATCGACAGGGTTGTCTTTTTTACTGAGAGGGAGCAGTTGTAATTGACAAACATATAGTAACTCAAGATTTTTCATGGACAGATTCGGCGCTAGAAGCAGCATCACGGCGCTGGCCACATGAACGTCGTGGAACACTTGTTGGAATATGGTGCTGATGCTAATTCTTATGGAGGTAAGTACTCTTGAAACCAGATATCTGTAAGCTTCAAAAATTATTTAGGGAATTATATAGGAATTATATAGAGGTGAGCACTGGAGAAAATATGGTGCTTGTTCAGAGAGGAGACAGTAGTTCCCACCAGGGCGTCACTTGCCGGCCAGTGTAGTCATTCAAGAGCTAAACACATTCATGCAGACACTTCATATCAATAATACGTAACATTTAGTTATAAAGTCTATTATGCATAGTATGCCATATTTGTAAATTTTTATAGTATAAAAAATGTGCTGGTGGGCCCTAGGGCACAGGCAACTTCGTCTATTGGGTAACGAGGCCGTGGTATATTATATATATATATATTATATATATATATATATATATATATATATATATACCACGGCCGTGGTATATATATATATATATATATATATATAATATAATATATATATATATAACTTTTTAGACACTCCACCCACCAGGGGACTCGAACACTGGCCAACGACGGTGGCAGTTGCACGCTGTATCCACTACACTATACTTCAAAGCCATAAGAGAGGTAGGAATTCTGGGGTATTTAACAGCCAGAACTCCAATCCTCTCCCAGGCCAACCCGTCCTCGACTCAAGTCCATTACATTCAGCGGTCGACCCCACAGACGCATTCATAAATTTTAACATGCTGTTCATTCAAAACGGGAATTTTCTCAAGTATAAATTAATATTATAAGATATTAGCATATTGTGTATATATAGGCATAGGATAGTTAGGTTAGGTTTTTAGGTTCTGTTGGCGATTATTTGTATTTGTCGTTAGTGGGTGAAGCATTTATAGCGTTGTGATTCGAAACAAAATTCGTCTGTGAAGCACTTGTTCTGGATATGTTCGAACGTCAGCAGTTGTGAGTCGGTTGTAAACCGCTTTTCATTCATAAACGGGGGTTTGGCGGGTGGATGGAATCACTTTTGGATCTTGTTTGGAGGACGGGCTGCCCAGGCAATGAGATAGTGTGAGACCTCTGGTGCTTTTCATTGAACCCTGTTATGTGGGAGAACTCAATGCCAATGCTTAATGCACAGACTAGCCTATAACCACTAGCTGAAGTTTTATTGACTTTTTAGACACTCCACCCACCCACCTGGTGGGTGGAGTGTCTGAAAAGTTATAAAACTTCAGCTAGTGGTTATAGGCTAGTCTGTG
>WNGS01027976.1:97019-119362 GCA_020271785.1 Procambarus virginalis | reverse complement strand
GCATTGTCATATCGTCATCTGTGTGATTCAGATTACAGACTACCTGAAAGGCTTCATCCTTCAAGACACTCTGTAAATACGTAAACTTTGTCGTCTTTGGTACATTGACATTAGAATCCACAGAATCGACAAATTTGCTCCAGAAATTGTCCCCAATTCTCGTCCTCTGTTCCAGAAAAAGTTGGAAGACTGAGTGATGGTATTTGACTTCTGGTGCCGTCTGATTCGGGTAGTTGTAGCTGCAATATTTATATTGGCCTTATGGGCGTCTATCATATTGTCATAACATTGAATTGTTCAAACATTGCATCTTCATAATCAGAGTGTTCTTGGAGAATGTTGTTCATCGTATCTTCATCAATACTAGAATTATTAGTATCTTTGATACTCTTTCATTTGTTGCAACACACGGTCATATTTGTTCCGTGTAAGCTTAAGATAGTTTTCCAGTGCTGCTTAATTAACTGGAGTTTGATTACTCATGTCTTCACATTTGTTAATCTGCCTTGTGAGATGCCCCTTTAAGGCCCTAAGGGTTATTTTACATTTTGGAGTGTAGACATCTTGAAAGTACTCGCTAGTCGTATGGACTTTTAACTATTTGGCACTTGAATTAATAAAGCAACTAGTTTCCGAACTAGAGCTGTTTATCATTTAAATATATACTACTGTATAATCATACACGCTATAATTTGAGTGGTAAGCCTGTATCAATGCTGGTATTCCGCAAGCTAGCCCTTCTTTATCACTCTTGGTTGGTACAGAGACACAGGTTAACACTCAAAGGTGAAATGATTATAGTTAAATTATACCTATAATTATATGTATGAATATCAGGTTGACAACACAACTCGGGTTGTCATGAATACTGCATAAAAATATGTACTTGCTAGGTTGTAATATATGTTCAACTCTAGACAAGTGTAAAAAATTCTTACCCTTACACCAGGTTAGCACAATAAATTAAACTAGGTTGCTGTACAACACCAGCCTAAAATGTCCTACCCTTGTGCAAGAATTTGCTGTAAACAATGTGGTATGCAGTATGTATTGGTGCAATATTAAAGTAATGTTTATACTTAAATAAAAAAACATTTATAAGTAACTTATAAGTAAAGTAGCCTCTTATCAACCTCTTGTAATGAAAAAGGCACAATAGTTCTTTGGCATAGGCCTCAGAACAATAATAGTGCTTTGTTGAAAGTTCTGCTTGCTATGAGATTGAAAAGTTAGGCTAGAAAATGTAAATATAGCAATGTCTTTCTGCTATAATATTGCACTACTAATGTATATCAGGATCTTATGTCTAGATGCAATGTACCTACTGGTTAACTGTAATAATCATCTAGGTTCAAAGGACCATAATTTATGTGGTAAAAACTCCAGGCAGTATATCTTCTTTTAATTGACTTCAGTAAATTAAAGTTTATCTTATTTTTTTTTCTTAGTAGGTAAGAAATTGAGTGGACTGTATGTACTTGTTAAAACTGCCTGAAATTAATCTCACACAAATTGGGGGGGACAATTTGTAGCTTAAACCACTTTGTAATGGCTCCTTCTTAAACTACAAATTGTTTACCTAAGTTTAATTATTATATTATTTTATCATACCACATATGGTGGTCTAATCTACTATTATTTCAACAATTATTACTAGTTATGAATACTACTACTACAATAACTAGAATGGCCTTATCTGAGCCTGTAGTAAGGGCCCACTAAGGCTGTGTCATGGTAGCATCTATGTGGGTGTGGCCCTGTGCCTCATGGTGCCAATGGCGGCTGTGGAGGCCTTCAAGGCTGTCAACAGCTAGGTACATGTACATAGTTCTACTGCTCAGCTACTTGCTGTTCCAAGTCACAATTTACCTGTTTGGGATGCAAGGAGTTAGTACATTTCCCTAAACATATCAATACAGGTATAACATGGTATGTGAGGGCTGTAAAAATGGGGTACACGTACATGGTGTTGGTGTTGTTCATATATCATAACCGCCAATACCCTTTGAATATTAATCAGTGCACTAGAATAATAAACAAATACTTGGTAAGCCGGATACTGGAGTGCTCTTATTTGTAGTAGTGATGTTGCTATGGCAGTTTCTTAAGGCAGAGTAGGTCTATCCTATGTGGCCATTATCACAACACACGAGCACCCATTGTTATTGTTTTTCGTGTGAGCTTGGCGTCTGTAAGACGCTCTGCCTCCCTAGTTGTTCCAATATTTTTTTCCACTTCTAAGTTAAATTTACGTTAACAAGGGAATCAAGCTATAATTTGGTGTTAATAATTATATTCAGTCTTATTGAACACTTTTTTATTCAATTTAGACATTAAACTGTTGTATGAACAGTGGTTTAATAATGTTAATACTGCGGCGACGTCGATGACGTCACGGAGTCTCCCATTCTCTAATTTTAAGAGGATACTGTTAAGGGAAGACTATACTATTTGTGTATCGGTGTGTCGGTTTCCCGACAACTTCCTCTCACAGAGATATCACTGGCAATCACTTCACGTATATGATATTATTCAGCACACAATCATGTCATATATAAATCAGTAATCAAACTTCAGGCATATATATATCAATAGATATATATATGCCTGAAGATATATATATGCCTGAAACATAGAGATCAATCCACAGGCATTTATATCGATAGATTATGGAGATCAACACACAGGCATTTATATCAATAGATTATATAGATCAATCCACAGGCATTTATATCAATAGATTATAGAGATCAATCCTCAGGCATTTATATCAATAGATCATAGAGATCAACACACCAATATCTGGTTTACTACCAATATATATAATAATAATAATCACAGATCAATAATAATAATAGTCACAGTAAATTCTCTGATGAATCTTGGTGCTTGCACACACCCACACATAGATATATATGTAAACTGATACTGTGAGCGCTCTGGGCAGCCTCACCACATACTGTGCTCGCTGTGACTTAAACTCAAGTGAGACTTGCTCACGACATATAAAATATCCTGACAAGAATATATATAGCTAACTAAAGGGGAAATGGGAGGGTAACTGTAAACACCTACTTCACCTATCCTAGGATGACAGTTGGGTTGTAGCTCCTGGTCCAGGCTCTCGCCTCGTTCATCCAGAAACACAAGCCCCACGCCTTAGGATGTCGCGTCTCGCCGCTTCTGTACACAGCAGGTCCGTGCTCCGTCCTCTACAGTACGTCGCAGGGTCGAAGTCGGTCTCCTGGCCGTCAACTTTCCTCCCAACTACGGCAGCCAGCCTACGTCTCGGCGGTCGTCGTACGTTTCCCAATTAGTCCTTGTCACTGTAATCCCAGGTAACTGCCTCTCACCACTACGAAGTCACTGTGAAGTTATCAGCCGTCCCGGACGACACACGCACAGCACCCGACTTCAGAGCACTTGAAGCTCACAACACCGTCAATTCCCTCGTCGTCTAGATATAATGCTAGGTATTTGGGAAGACTTCTCGATGTGCTTGCATCCAACTGTTGACTCGTAGGGTTCCACGAAGGTGGGGTTACTGTCAAACTTGACAGGATCGTCGATCACACGTTCAACCTGGTTGACAAGGCTGTCAACCTGGTTCCCTCACGGTGGGTGGCCCAGCCACTAAGCTGCCTCTTATACTGGTGAACTGCCAACGACGACACACGTCGATGCGGCCCACTTCTTGCAACGCACCTGTCCCTGAGCACTTGTTGCTCAATATTTTGTCAATTCCTTATCTGAGCCACATCTGGGTTGCAGGAAGACCTCACAGAGTGCGTGCCAACAACTGGAGACGCTTAAATCCACCGGAGTTCGGTAAACCGTCACTCTGACAGGATGACCGATCGCGCGTCCTACCTCTCGAACGTGTCGTGAAAGACTGATACCGCCCCGGCGTCACCGCGGCTGGACTCCCCATGCCTATGTGACGTCACTTTTCCAAAGTTGGTTTTCATTGGCTCCCAGTGCCATGTCGCCGACGGTGACCAATCTGGCGCCACTGACGTCACACAGTTTTGGCGGGAGAACAGACTTGCCAGCGCCATATTGGCTCCCTAAAGGGCCTATCCCACAGGCCAAAATGTTCTATTTTCGCGAATTTCTCGGCTCTTCGAGAATACTATTCTCTCCCACATATGTTCAATTGTTGCCTGCAATGTAGAGAACGCTCGGGAATAGTGGACATGACTCTTACAGCAGGCGTGGGAGAATTAGAAGGGGGGGGGAACACCGTCACATACCCCTCCCCTTAAAATAAGAGTCATGTCTGGTTAGTGCATGCGGGACAACGCATCTGCGACTACGTTGTCCTTTCCACTAAAAATCTTGGCTTCCAGCCAGTATTGCAGCCGCCAATGTGTGACACTCCTCATGTGTCTGCAGACCGTCTTCAAGGTCATCCTGGGCGTCCACTGCTTACCTATTTCGGACCGAGGGCTCCACACCTCACGTCCGTTCACCAGCTGGAACTGTGAGAAGATTAACGGTTCAGCCACTGCTTTGCAAATGGCCAACAAAACAGGGCCCGCTGTCTCTTCCCACTCGTCTTCCTGCTCTACGCAGAACATTCTCAGAGTTGTCTCTGAGGTGGAGTGGAATCTTCCGACCGCCCCCTTCGACTGCGATCGGTAGGGCGACGACCGAATCCGCATCACTCCCTGATTTATCATTGTTCGTCTGACACACTCAGACCGGAACATATTTCCACTGTCAGCCTGATTTTCCCTGGGCCTCCTCACCCAAGAGAAAAGATGTTGTAGTTGCCCAGCCACTACTCTCGACGTTGGACGTCGCATCGTGGTCATCCCTAGGTGACCTGCAGAGTCAACAGCGTGCAACGGACTCAACACTGCCGCTCTGCACTTGGCTGGCAACGCTACTTGGTCTCTCGTACCTGGAGAGGCTTTTCCGACCTCCATCCTTACAGGTTTACACTGTCTCATTAGTATGCCTTTATGCCTGTAAAAGTGAGTGGGCTTCTCAAGACCATCACGTCCTTCATTTGCCTCACGGATCAAATTGGGGAATTCTGCCTGTCGCAGCTCCTCGAGCCTAATGTGGTCCACCCCGAGAGAACTGGTGAGGGTCACCTGTACCTCACCTTCTGGGCTGCCTTCGCCCTCCACTCGTTCTCCGGGTTCCATAACGAGGTGATCAATTCCCAGGCCGGCGGACGTCTCCTCGTCGGCCTTATCAGATCCACGTCCTCCTTGTCCTTCGCGCTGCCTCGGAATCATAGCACAGACAGGGAACGCCTCCATGGCGAATCCTTTCTCGTCCCCACGGGCGTCGAACACTTCGCCTTTCAGACAGGGAACGGTTCAGCCACTGCTTTGCAAATGGCCAACAAAACAGGGCCCGCTGTCTCTTGCCACTCGTCTTCCTGCTCTACTCTGTGTTTTAGCTCTACTCAGACAAGTTGCCGTTGCCTCCTCCGCATCAGCTCTAATGCGGCTGAAACGTCGAAACATGCAATAAAAACAGAGTTTCTCTCATGATCAATATATTACTCGCTATTTTAACGAGGTACGTTTGGTTGATTGAATATATGTAGTGAATTCTTTCACTACATGCGAGATCGGGGGCTTACTCCCGCCGTTTACCCATTGGAGCTTTCTCTGTGCCAGAACATTGCCGAAGACTGGAGGAGGTTCAACGGGTAAACGGCGGGAGTAAGCCCCCACTCTCACATGTAGTGAACGAATTCACTACATATACGATATATATGATGCAAACTCGTATTTAATTGCAAATGCACATTAAGTACATTATTTTCAATCAACCATTTGTATCTCGGTAAAGTAGCGAGTAGGACATTGATTTGGAGAGAAACCTTGTTTTTATTGCATATTTTGACGTTTCAGCCGCATTAGAGCTGTTTTAGCTCTAATCAGACTCCGCATCAGCTCTAATGCTGCGGTAACGTCGAAATATGTAATAAAAATAGGGTTTCTCTCCTAATCAATATCTTACTCGCTATTGTAACGAGGTACGAATGGTTGATTTAAATAATGTATTTAATGTGAATTTGCAATTAATTACGCGTATACATCAGATTTGTCGCATATGTAATGAATTAATAACAATAAACTGACAATCCGTATCCAAGGAGAGAAACCCTGATTTTATTGCATATCTCGACGTTTCAGCCGCATTAGAGCTGTTTTTGCAGCTTTCTGAAACATACATAATCTTCTTTCTGTAACATACACGGAAAATCTGGAACATTTTAGTTAATTGCAAATGCACATTAAATACATTATTTTCAATCAACCACTTGTATCTCGGTAAAGTAGCGACTAAGATATTGATTAGGAGAGAAACCCTGTTTTTATTGCATATTTCGACGTTTCAGCCGCATTAGACCTGATGCGGAAGAGGCAACGGCAACTTGTTTGATTAGAACTACTCGCCTACTTTACAGAGATACAAATGGTTGATTGAAAATAATGTATTTAATGTGCATTTGCAATTAAATACGAGTTTGCATCATATATATCGTAGATGTACTGAATTCGTTCACTACATGCGAGAGTGGGGGCTTACTCCCTGAAACATACATAATCTTCTTTCCGTAACATACACGGAAAATCTGGAACATTTTAGTTAATTCTAATGAAAACACATTGATTTGTGTGATTTGAACGAATAATGGACTATCTCGTCGTATTTCTCACGTTTTCAAGGATTGCCAGTTTATTGTTATTAATTCATTACATATGCGACAAATCTATCTCGTCGTTTTTCCCACGTTTTAAGGATTGCCAGTTTATTGTTATTAAGTCATTACATATGCGACAAATCTGATGTATACGCGTAAATAATTGCAAATTCACATTAAATACATTATTTTCAATCAACCATTCGTACCGCGTTACAATAGCGACTAAGATATTGATTAGGAGAGAAACCCTGTTTTTATTGCATATTTCGACGTTTCAGCCGCATTAGAGCTGATGCGGAGGAGGCAACGGCAATTTGTCTGATTAGAACTACTCGCCTACTTTACAGAAATACAAATGGTTGATTGAAAATAATGTATTTAATGTGCATTTGCAATTAAATACGAGTTTGCATCATATATATCGTAGATGTACTGAATTCGTTCACTACATGCGAGAGTGGGGGCTTACTCCCGCCGTTGACCCGTTGAACCTCCTCCAGTCTCCGGCAATGTTCTGGCACAGAGAAAGCTCCAACGGGTAAACGGCGGGAGTAAGCACTCGGTCTCGCATGTAGTGAACGAATTCACTACATATATTTAATCAAACAAACGTATCTCGTTAAAATAGCGAGTAATATATTGATCAGAAAGAAACCCTGTTTTTATTGCATATTTCGACGTTTCAGCCGCATTAGAGCTGATGCGGAGGAGGCAACGGCAACTTGTCTGATTAGAGCTAAAACAGCTCTAATGCGGCTGAAACGTCGAAATATGCAATAAAAACAAGGTTTCTCTCCTAATCAATATCTTACTCGTTATTGTAACGAGGTACGAATGGTTGATTGAAAATAATGTATTTAATGTGAATTTGCAATTAATTACGCGTATTTGAGCCATATTAAAATATGGCTCAAGCGTCGAATGTGGAATGTTTGAGATATTTTGAAATATCTCAAAACATCCAAACATTTGAAACATTTTTTTCCAAAAACATTTGAAATTTTGAGATATATGCACATATTCGCAGTTTGAAATAACGAATTTTTATACCGAAAATATGCCAATTACTGCGAGCGGCGATGGGTCACATTTTACCCAAACCCCCACTGCATTTTTCAAAATATCCCAAACATTCCAAATTCGAAGATTGAGCCATATTTTGGAGCCAAATTCTGGCTCTCTGCCCTTATTCGCAATTTCAAAATACGACTTTTTATACCGAAAATATGTCAATTACTGAAAGCAGTGATGGATCGCATTTTGCCCAAACTCTCCCTGCAGGTTTCAAAATATCCCAAATATCCCAAATTCGACGCTTGAGCCATATTTTGGAGCTAAATTCTGGCTCTCTGCACGTATTCGCAGTTTGAAATTACGAATTTTTATAACGAAAATATGCCAATTACTGAGAGCGCCGATGGGTCATATTTTGAGAGCGGCGATGGGTCACATTTTGCCCAAACCCCCATGAAGTTTTCAAAATATCCGAAACATCCCAAATTCGACCCTTGAGCCATATTTTGGAGCCAAATTCTGGCTCTCTGCACGTATTCGCAGTTTGAAATTACGAATTTTTATACCGAAAATATGCTAATTACTTATAACAGCAATGGATCGCATTTTTCCCAAACCCTCTCTGCAGTTTTCAAAATATCTCAAACATCCCAAGTTCGACGCTTGAGCCATATTTTGGAGTGAAATTCTGGCTCCCTGCACGTATTCGCAGTTTGAAATTACGAATTTTATAACGAAAATGTGCCAATTACTGAGATCGACGATGGGTCACATTTTACCCAAAACCCCTTGAAGTTTTCAAAATATCAGAAACATCCCAAATTCTGCCCTTGAGCCATATTTCGGAGCCAAATTCTGGCTCTCTGCACGTATTCGCGGTTTGAAATTACGACTTTTTATACCGAAAATATTCCAATTACTGAGAGCGGTGATGGGTCACATTTTGCCCAAACCCTCCCTGCAGTTTTCAAAATATCCCAAACATCCCAAATCCGGCGCTTGAGCCATATTTTGCAGCCAAATTCTGGCTCTCTGCACGTATTCGCAGTTTGAAATTACGACTTTTTATACCGAAAATTTTTTCAATTACTGAAAGCGGCGATGGATCACATTTTTCCCAAACCCTCCCTGCAGTTTGTGTGCCAATTACTGAGAGCGGCGATGGGTCATGTTTTGCCCAAACCCCGACGGCAGTTTTGAAATTATCCCAAACATTCCAAATTCGACGATTGAGCCATATTTTGGAGCCAAACTCTGGCTCTCTGCACTTATTCGCCGATTGAAATTACGACTTTTTATACCGAAAATATTCCAATTACTGAGAGCGGTGATGGGTCACATTTTGCCCAAACCCTCCCTGCAGTTTTCAAAATATCCCAAACATCCCAAATCCGACGCTTGAGCAATATTTTGGGGCCAAATTCTGGCTCTCTGCACGTATTCGCAGTTTGAAATTACGACTTTTTATACCGAAAATTTGCCAATTACTGAAAGCGGCGATGAATCACATTTTTCCCAAACCCTCCCTGCAGTTTTCAAAATATCCCAAACATCCCAAATTCGACGCTTCAGCCATATTTTTGAGCCAAATTCTGGCTCTCTGCACGTATTCGCAGTTTGAAATAACGGATTTTATACCGAAAATATGCCAATTACTGAGAGCGTCGATGGATCACATTTTGGCCAAACCCCCGTGTAGTTTTCAAAATATCAAAAACATCCCAAATTCGAAGCTTGAGCCATATTTGGGAGACAAATTCTGGCTCTCTGCACGTATTCACAGTTTGAAATTACGAATTTTATTCCAAAAATATATATTTAATCAAACAAACGTACCTCGTTAAAATAGCGAGTAATATATTGATCAGAGAGAAACCCTGTTTTTATTGCATATTTCGACGTTTCAGCCGCATTAGAGCTGATGCGGAGGAGGCAACGGCAACTTGTCTGATTAGAGCTAAAACAGCTCTAATGCGGCTGACACGTCGAATTATGCAATAAAAACAAGGTTTCTCTCCTAATCAATATCTTACTCGTTATTGTAACGAGGTACGAATGGTTGATTGAAAATAAAGTATTAATATGAATTTGCAATTAATTACGCGTATACATCAGATTTGTCGCATATGTAATGAATTAATAACAATATACTGGCAACCATTAAAAACATGGGAAATACGACGAGATAGTCCATTATTCGTTCAAATCACACAAATCAATGTGTTTTCATTAGAATTAACTAAAATGTTCCAGATTTTCCGTGTATGTTACAGAAAGAAGATGTACTGCAAAAACAGCTCTAATGCGGCTGAAACGTGGAAATATGCAATAAAATCAGGGTTTCTCTCCTTGGATACGAATTGTCAGTTTATTGTTATTAATTCTTACATATGCGACAAATATGATGTATACGCGTAATTAATTGCAAATTCACATTAAATACATTATTTCAATCAACCATTCGTACCTCGTTAGATTAGCGAGTAAGATATTGATTAGGAGGGAAACCCTGTTTTTATGGCATATTTCGACGTTTTAGCCGCTTTAGAGCCGTTTTAGCTCTAATCAGACAAGTTACCGTTGCCTCCTCTGCATCAGCTCTAATGCGGCTGAAACGTCGAAATCGACGTTTCAGCTGATGCGGAGAAGGCAAGGGCAACTTGTCTGATTAGAGGTAAAACATCTCTAATGCGGCTGACACGTCGAAATATGCAATAAAAACAAGGTTTCTCTCCTAATCAATGTCCTACTCGCTACTTTACCGAGATACACATTAAATTGCAAATGCACATTAAATACCTTATTTTCAATCAACCATTTGTATCTCGGTAAAGTAGCGAGTAGGACATTGATTAGGAGAGAAACCTTGTTTTTATTGCATATTTCGACGTTTCAGCCGCATTAGAGATGTTTTAGCTCTAATCAGACAAGTTGCCGTTGCCTCCTCCGCACCAGCTCTAATGAGGCTGAAACGTCGAAATATGCAATAAAAACAGGGTTTCTCTCCTAATCAATATCTTTCTCGCAAATTTAACGAGCTACGAATGGTTGATTGAAAATAATGTATTTAATGTGAATTTGCAATTAATTACGCGTATTGTCGGGGTTTCACGGTGTTCTCGTTAGAGAAGGGTTAAAGCAACAGTAGACTGGATATCCTTTCCAGGTGGTTGCTCCAACAATAACCCTTACTCACCGTCGTTCGGCGGGTCTTCCCTCAATCCTCTAGGCTCCACTGCGGCCTCGGAGAGTACCCCCAGTCGGTCTCACAACCGGCCTTTATATTGTAAGATGAGTGGGAGCACAGATCGTTCCCTCATCTGTGGCCCTCTCGACACCGAACTCTTACACAGCCTTCAAGGTCGGCAACTGGTTTTGTTTTTGGTGTCCAGTAACACTGCAGTGGTCAGGTGTAATTGTGGCAAGAGCAAAATCCAGTAATATAGTATCAGGCAGGTCACTCTACTTTACATCATAACACGGTCACAAGATAAATGGAGGGGATGATATCAAACACCAAAGAGTTTTGGTATTTTACTTAAAAGAACAACGAGTAATATATATGCATCAATGTATCAGGAATAATATATGACAATTGCTCCATTCATAGCATAATAATTTGAAGCGCACCGGTATGGTAACATCGGCCGCGCCACGCGTCACCTGTCAGACTCAGCTGACCGGGACCCTCGCGATCGTGGGAACAGACTAGTACTTGTTTTCTAATTGTCACGATCCCCGTTATTTAACTTTTTCCAAAAAACTATTCAACGTTCACATGGCTTACTTATGATTTCACTGGCCTCACGATCAACATCTATATCCAATACTCTCACAGTGACTTTTCACTGTACCAAAAGATTACTCTATTCTAATAATATTTACTGTGAATGCACTCACTTGATCACTGAACTTTTCTTTATATTTATACTTCTGTGGTAAAAACTCCAGGCAGTATATCTTCTTTTAATTGACTTCAGTAAATTAAAGTTTATCTTATTTTTTTTTCTTAGTAGGTAAGAAATTGAGTGGACTGTATGTACTTGTTAAAACTGCCTGAAATTAATCTCACACAAATTGGGGGGACAATTTGTAGCTTAAACCACTTTGTAATGGCTCCTTCTTAAACTACAAATTGTTTACCTAAGTTTAATTATTATATATTTTATCATACCACATATGGTGGTCTAATCTACTATTATTTCAACAATTATTACTAGTTATGAATACTACTACTACAATAACTAGAATGGCCTTATCTGAGCCTGTAGTAAGGGCCCACTAAGGCTGTGTCATGGTAGCATCTATGTGGGTGTGGCCCTGTGCCTCATGGTGCCAATGGCGGCTGTGGAGGCCTTCAAGGCTGGCAACAGCTAGGTACATGTACATAGTTCTACTGCTCAGCTACTTGCTGTTCCAAGTCACAATTTACCTGTTTGGGATGCAAGGAGTTAGTACATTTCCCTAAACATATCAATACAGGTATAACATGGTATGTGAGGGCTGTAAAAATGGGGTACACGTACATGGTGTTGGTGTTGTTCATATATCATAACCGCCAATACCCTTTGATATTAATCAGTGCACTAGAATAATAAACAAATACTTGGTAAGCCGGATACTGGAGTGCTCTTATTTGTAGTAGTGATGTTGCTATGGCAGTTTCTTAAGGCAGAGTAGGTCTATCCTATGTGGCCATTATCACAACACACGAGCACCCATTGTTATTGTTTTCGTGTGAGCGTGGCGTCTGTAAGACGCTCTGCCTCCCTAGTTGTTCCAATATTTTTTTCCACTTCTAAGTTAAATTTACGTTAACAAGGGAATCAAGCTATATTTTGGTGTTAATAATTATATTCAGTCTTATTGAACACTTTTTTATTCAATTTAGACATTAAACTGTTGTATGAACAGTGGTTTAATAATGTAAATACTGCGGCGACGTCGATGACGTCACGGAGTCTCCCATTCTCTAATTTTAAGAGGATACTGTTAAGGGAAGACTATACTATTTGTGTATGTGTGTCGGTTTCCCGACATAATTCCGGGGGGAAGAACACGGGTCGAAGTCCCGGTAAGGACTGCGATCACTTTATTCTTCTCCTTCAGAATTATAATGCTGCTTTAATTTGAGTTTACATTGTTGAGCTGCAGTCCTTTGGGGACGTATGTCCCGTACTGGCGTATCGGGTGCTGGAAGTCGCTGTACGTCTTCGTTCCTGGCCAGTTCTAAAGGAACTAATTTCTCTAAAGTTTTGAGAGTAGTGTTGCCTCGGCATTTTACTTTCACTATTCTCAAGATGCCCTGGCTGTCTGGATGAACAGAGACTATTTGACCTAAAGGCCACTCTGAGCGTGGTCCATCACTATCCACCAGAACTATGTCACCAGGGTTCAAGTTAATTCTGTTGTAGGGGTTGTTTGCCCCGTAATGATACTCTCTCAGAGCTGTAAGGTATTCTCGAGTCCATACGTCATTCCACCGACTTATCACCCTTGATAGATGTTTGAAACGTTGAACCAAATCACTCTCTTGGACATATGAAGGATCCTCTGGTTCCTCGTCCGTAAGGGACACAAGTGTTTTGAGAGGTCTACCATACATCAAATGAGCTGGACTTAATGGTTCACGCTGCAAAACATCATCAGAGAGGTAGGTAAGTGGTCGGTTATTGACTCGTGCTTCTATCTCTATGACTACTGTTTGAAGCTCCTGCAGGTCAATCTTTTGGCGGTGTAGGGTTTTCCGTAGAGAACGTTTTACCGTACCAACCATGCGTTCATAGAAGCCTCCGTGCCATGGTGCTCTGGGAGGTATGAATTTCCAATGGCACTGCCGTTGATTTAGGGCTGTGCGTACCTTTGGATGTGTCCAGATTTTCCTCAGACATGCTTCTCCTGCCACTAAGTTGGACCCATTGTCTGAGATCATTAACTTAGGACAGGATCTACGTGAAGCAAACCTGCGGAAAGCCTGTAAGAATGCTTCGGCACTCATATCGGGAGTCACTTCTAGATGGACTGCCCTTGTTGTGGCACAAGTAAAAAGACAGATGTAAGCTTTTACTGGTTTCTTGTCTTTAGTGCCTGTAAGTGTTAGTGCTCCTGTGAAATCTACTCCTGTAGTCTCAAAGGGACGAATATGTACGACTCGTTCCTTCGGAAGTGGAGGTGGGCCAGGATATGGACACACTCTGGCATCGTATCTCCGGCAAACAACACAGGATTTGATTATTGATTTTACTGTCTGTCTACCTTGGGGTAGCCAGTACTGTTGTCTTAAGTCTGTGAGAGTATCTAATACCCCACCATGCAGAGTGCAGTATTTGTGTATATGTAACACAATTAGTTTGCTTACTATGTGGTGACGAGGGAGCAATATTGGATTTTTTGCTTCCAAATCTATGTCAGCGTGCTGTAAGCGGCCTCCGCATCTGATTATGTTATAATTGTCAGTGTCTAACCAGAGACCCAGATCACGTTGTAGCTTCTTTGGAACATTGTCAAATTCTGTCCCGAATGTGTCGATCTGAGCTCTTTTGACCCAATACCTTAGGGCATTAGGGAATTTATGCTTGATTCCTATTTTCTTTAGAAAATCAAACACTACTTGGGTGACACCTATAAGTTTGTTCAGTTCAGAGTACCGAGTAGGATCAATTACCAAAGTCCGAGGTGGTTCTGGGTTCTCAGTGGGAACAGTAACATTGGTCACAATGACTTGTGGCTTTTGTTCAGGCCACTGGTCGCTGATTAGCCACTGAGGTCCATTGAACCACATCTCTGCCTTTGTTAATTGCCGTAAAGTCAGTCCTCGGGAGAGATAGTCAGCTGGATTCTCTTTTGTGGGTACATATCTTAGTTTATACCCTGCTGACAACTCTCGTATTTCCTTAACGCGGTTACTCACGTAAGGATTCTTACTGTTATTGTTCTTAACCCACTGTAGTACTGCCTCATTATCTGACCAAACTACTGTTTCTTTAAAGTGGATGTGGCGTAAGGCCTTGATCAAATAATGAGCCAATCTTACTCCTAACAGTAAGGCTGTTAATTCCAGTTGTGGCAGTGATCTTTTCTTTAAAGGTGCCACTCTGGCCTTTGATGTGAGCAAATTGGCTTGCCCATTTGTGACCAGGTAAGCTACTGTTCCATAAGCCTTTCCTGAGGCATCACAGAATACATGTAGCTTAATTGGTTCCTTTTCATTTACTACTGTGTTCCTGGGGAACTTGACAGACTCTAGGGTACTTAAATCATTTACTAAACCTTGCCATTTTTCTTGTAGGGCAGGTGTTAGAAGATCATCCCAGCCTATCTTTTGTTGCCAACATTCCTGTATTATCAACTTCCATTAATCAGTACTGGGCTTAATAGTCCTAATGGGTCGAAGGGTTTGCTGACTTGTGATAGTAATTTTCTCATTGTTAAGTTAGTGGTATCAGGCTCCACTGACTTGATTGTCAACTGATCTGTTGTCGTGTTCCATTCGACACCTAGTACCTTTGTCATCTCGGGTACCTGGTAATCGGGAAATTCAGTTGAGATCAGTTGATTTAATTTTTCATTGTTAGAGACCCAAGATTGGAGAGGCATATTGGCTCCCATTAATTCTCGATTGGCCTCATGGTATATGTCCAACAGTTTACTTTCACTGTTGGTTGTACCTTGAAAATTATCCACATACAGGTTTTGCTAATTTCTGTTGTTTGGGCTATTGGACTTCTTCAAGTGCGTATCCAAGGTAGCTTGGAGCAGAAAAGGAGATGACGTGGCGCCAAAAGGACAGAGGCAACCGGTAAGTGATTAATTCACTGTTCGGATCGTTAGGATCCTTAATCCATAGGAACTTTGTGTAGTTCCGGTCTTCTTCTTGAAGACCTACCCTAAGGAATGCCTTGCTGATGTCGGGCCGTATATGCATAAGTCCCAATACGGAACTTTAACAGCACGTCGTAAAGCCTTTGTGTTAGGCTAGGGCCAGTTTGAAGGCAGTCGTTTAACGAAACACTACTCGGCCTCATTTTAGCACTGCAATTAAATACTATCCGTAATGGGGTAGTTGCAGAATTCTTCTGTACACAATGATGTGGAAGTAGTGTCCTCCTTTGGGTTATCATTTGTAACAACTTCGATAAATTGTCATCGAGTTGCTTCGTATTATTTCATGGTACAACTTCAAGTTCTCAGGTTGTCTTTGTAAGCACAACACCTGTGATCTCAATGGTTTTGTGCCATAAATGGTTGACGGGTAGCTGAGGGTGATTCAGCTTCCATGGTAGCCTGACCCAGTATTGATTATCTCTGTATATAACTGAGTCCAGGTATGTTTGTAAGTCCAGTCATCATCTGGGCTAGGTTGTTCAGGGACAATGCGAGAGTTGCCAGGTCCCATAACTTGTGTACAGGGGGATCAGCTCTTCCGGACATGTCTCTGAGTTGCAGTGGAGACTGGTCTCCTAGTCATGCAACCATTACTGGGTTGGCATGTTGGTGTTCTACAGGTGCGGGTTGGTTAGCCGANCTCATTAGAGCTGGTGCGGAGGAGGCAACGGTAACTTGTCTGATTAGAGCTAAAACAGCTCTAATGCGGCTAAAACGTCGAAATATGCCATAAAAACAGGGTTTCTCTCCTATTCAATATCTTACTCGCTAATTTAACGAGGTACGAATAGTTGATTGAAATAATGTATTTAATGTGAATTTGCAATTAATTACGTGTATACATCAGATTTGCCGCATATGTAATGAATTAATATCAATAAACTGACAATCCGTTTCCAAGGAGAGAAACCCTGATTTTTTGCATATTTCGAAGTTTCAGCCGCATTAGAGCTGTTTTTGTAGTACATCGTTCTGTAACATACACAGAAAATTTGGAACATTTTAGTTAATTGTAATGAAAAGACATTGATTTGTGTGATTTGAACGAATAATGGACTATCTCGTCGTATTTCCCATGTTTTTAAGGATTGACAGTTTATTGTTATTAATTCATTACATATGCGACAAATCTGATGTATACGCGTAATTAATTGCAAATTCACATTAAATACATTATTTTCAATCAGCCATTCGTACCTCGTTACAATAACGAGTAAGATATTGATTAGGAGAGAAACCCTGTTTTTATTGCATATTTCGACGTTTCAGCCGCATTAGAGCTGATGCGGAGGAGGCAACGGCAACTTGTCTGATTAGAGCTAAAAACAGCTCTAATGCGGCTCAAACGTCGAAATATGCAATAAAAACAGGGTTTCTCTCCTAATCAATATCTTACTCGCAAATTTATCGAGGTACGAATGGTTGATTGAAAATAATGTATTTAATGTGATCTTGCAATTAATTACGCATATATATCAGATTTGTCGCATATGTAATGTATTAAGAACTCCCAACACCCAGTATACGGATTGTCAGTTTATTGTTAATAATTTATTTATTTATTTATTTATTTATTTATTTATTTATTTATTTATTTATTTATTTATTTATTTATTAATATACAAGAAGGTACATTGGGTTTGTGAGAATACATTAAATAGGACAGTATTTCCGATCTTGTAAAGCCACTAGTACGCGCAGCGTTTCGGGCAAAGTTCATTTGCCCAAAATTCATTCATTACATATGCGACAAATCTGATGTATACGCGTAATTAATTGCAAATTCACATTAAATACATTATTTTCAATCAACCATTCGTACCTCGTTACAATAGCGACTAAGATGTTGATTAGGAGAGAAACCCTGTTTTTATTGCATATTTCGACGTTTCGGCCGCATTAGAGCTGATGCGGAGGAGGCAACGGCAACTTGTCTGATTAGAGCTAAAACAGCTCTAATGCGGCTGAAACGTCGGAATATGCAATAAAAACAAGGTTTGTCTCTTAATCAATATATTACTCGCTATTGTAGCGAGGTACGAATGGTTGATTGAAATAATGTATTTAATGTGAATTTGCAATTAATTACGCGTATACATCAGATTTGTCGCATATGTAATGAATTAATAACAATAAACTGACAATCCGTATCCAAGGAGAGAAACCCTGATTTTATTGCATATTTCCACGTTTCAGCCGCATTACAGCGGTTTTTGCTGTATATCTACTTTCTGTAACATACACGGAAAATCTGGAATATTTTTGTTAATTCTAATAAAAACACATTGATTTGTGTGATTTGAACGAATAATGGACTATCTCGTCGTATTTCCCACGTTTTTAATGGTTGCCAGTTTATTGTTATTAATTCATTACATATGCGACAAATCTGATGTATACGCGTAATTAATTGCAAATTCACATTAAATACATTATTTTCAATCAACCATTCGTACCTCGTTACAATAACGAGTAAGATATTGATTAGGAGAGAAACCTTGTTTTTATTGCATATCTCGACGTTTCAGCCGCATTAGAGCTGTTTTAGCTCTAATCAGACAAGTTGCCGTTGCCTCCTCCGCATCAGCTCTAATGCGGCTGAAACGTCGAAATATGCAAAAAAACAGGGTTTCTCTCTGATCAATATATTACTCGCTATTTTAACGAGGTACGTTTGTTTGATTAAATATATGTAGTGAATTCGTTCACTACATGCGAGACCGGGGGCTTACTCCCGCCGTTTACCCGTTGGAGCTTTCTCTCTGCCAGAACATTGCCGGAGACTGGAGGAGGTTCAACGGGTCAACGGCGGGAGTAAGCCCCCACTCTCGCATGTATTGAACGAATTCAGTACATCTACGATATATATGATGCAAACTCGTATTTGATTGCAAATGCACATTAAATACATTATTTTCAATCAACCATTTGCATCTCTGTAAAGTAGGCGAGTAGTTCTAATCAGACAAGTTGCCGTTGCCTCCTCCGCATCAGCTCTAATGCGGCTGAAACGTCGAAATATGCAATAAAAACAGGGTTTCTCTCCTAATCAATATCTTAGTCGCTATTGTAACGAGTTACGAATGGTTGATTGAAAATATTGTATTTAATGTGAATTTGCAATTAATTACGCGTATACATCAGATTTGTCGCATATGTAATGAATTAATAACAATAAACTGGCAATCCTTAAAAACGTGAGAAATACGACGAGATAGTCCATTATTCGTTCAAATCAAACAAATCAATGTGTTTTCATTAGAATTAACTAAAATGTTCCAGATTTTCCGTGTATGTTACAGAAAGAAGATTATGTATGTTTCAGAAAACTGCAAAAACAGCTGTAATGCGGCTGAAACGTCGAGATATGCAATAAAATCAGGGTTTCTCTCCTTGGATACGGATTGTCAGTTTATTGTTATTAATTCATTACATATGGGACAAATCTGATGTAGAAGAGAAACCCTGTTTTTATTACATATTTCGACGTTACAGCAGCATTAGAGCTGATGCGGAGTCTGATTAGAGCTAAAACAGCTCTAATGCGGCTGAAACGTCGAAATATGCAATAAAAACAAGGTTTCTCTCCTAATCAATGTCCTACTCGCTACTTTACCGAGATACAAATGGTTGATTGAAAATAATGTACTTAATGTGCATTTGCAATTAAATACGAGTTTGCATCATATATATCGTATATGTAGTGAATTCGTTCACTACATGTGAGAGTGGGGGCTTACTCCCGCCGTTTCCCCGTTGGACCTCCTACAGTCTCCGGCAATGTTCTGGCACAGAGAAAGCTCCAATGGGTAAACGGCGGGAGTAAGCCCCCGCTCTCGCATGTAGTGAACGAATTCACTACATATATTCAATCAACCAATCGTACCTCGTTAAAATAGCGAGTAATATCTTGATCATGAGAGAAACCCTGTTTTTATTGCATGTTTCGACGTTTCAGCCGCATTAGAGCTGATGCGGAGGAGGCAACGGCAACTTGTCTGAGTAGAGCTAAAACCGCTCTAATCCGGCTGAAACGTCGAAATATGCAATAAATGCAGGGTTTCTCTCCTAATCATTATCTTACTCGCTAATTTAACGAGGTACGAATGGTTGATTGAAAATAATGAATTTAATGTGAATTTGCAATTAATTACACGTATACATCAGATTTGTCGCATATGTAATGAATTAATAACAATAAACTGACAATCCGTATCCAAGGAGAGAAACCCTAATTTTATTGCATATTTCCACGTTTCAGCCGCATTACAGCTGTTTTTGCAGTACATCTTCTTTCTGTAACATACTCGGAAAATCTGGAACATTTTAGTTAATTCTAATGAAAACACATTGATTTGTGTGATTTCAACGAATAATGGACTATCTCGTCGTTTTTCCCACGTTTTTAAGGATTGCCAGTTTATTGTTATTAATTCATTACATATGCAACAAATCTGATTTATTTTGACAAATATATCAGATTTTGACAATCCTGATTGGGATATTTTGAAAACTGCAGGGGGGGTTTGGGCAAAATGCGATCCATCGTTGCTTTCAGTAATTGGCATATTTTCGGTATAAAAAATCGTAATTTCAAACTGCGAATACGTGCAGAGAGCCAGAATTTGGATCCAAAATAATGGCTCAAGGGTCGAATTTGGGATGTTTCGGATATTTTGAAAAGTTCAGGGGGGTTTGGGCAAAATGTGACCCATCGCCTCTCTCAGCAATTGGCACCTTATCGGTATAAAATTAGTAATTTCAAACTGCGAATACGTGCAGAGAGCCAGAATTTGGCTCCAAAATATGGCTCAAGCGTCGAATTTGGTATGTTTGGGTTATTTTAAAAAATGCAGTAAGGGTTTGGGCAAAATGTGACCCATCGCCGCTCTCAGTAATTGGCATATTTTCGGTATAAAAAGTCGTAATTTCAAACTGCGAATACGCGCAGAGAGCCAGAATTTGGCTCCAAAATATGGCTCAAGCGTCGCATTTCGGATGTTTGGGATATTTTGAAAACTGCAGGGAGGGTTTGGGCTAAATGTGATCCATCGCCGCTTTCAGTAATTGGCATATTTTCGCTATAAAAAGTCTTAATTTAAAACTGCGAATACGTGCAGAGTGCCAGAATTTGTCTCCAAAATATGGCGCAAGGGCCGAATTTGGGATGTTTGTGAAATATTTTAAAACTGCAGGGGATTTGGGCAAAATGTGACCCATCACCGCTCTCAGTAATTGGCATATTTTTGGTATAAAAAGTCGTAATTTCAAACTGCGAATAAGTGCAGAGAGCCAGAATTTGGCTCCAAAATATGGTTCAATCGTCGAATTTGGAATGTTTGGGATATTTTGAAAACTGCAGTGGGGGTTTGGGCAAAATTTGACCCATCGCCGCTTTCAGTAATTGGCATATTTTCGGTATAAAAAGTCGTAATTTCAAACTACGAATACGTGCAGAGAGCCAGAATTTGGCTGCAAAACATGGCTCAAGGGTCGAATTTGGGATGTTTGTGATTTATTTTAAAACTGCAGGGGGGGTTTGGGCAAAATGTGACCCATCGTCGCTCTCTGTAATTGGCATATTTTCGGTATAAAAAGTCGTAATTTCAAACTGCGAATATGTGCAGAGTTCCAGAATTTGGCTCCCAAATATGGCTCAAGCTTCGAATTTGGGATTTTTAGGATATTTTGAAAACTGCAGGGAGGGTTTGGGCAAAATGTGACCCATCGCCGCTCTCCGTAATTGAAATATTTTCTGTATAAAAATTCGTAATTTCAAACTGCGAATACGTGCAGAGATCCAGAATTTGGCTCCCAAATATGGCTCAAGCTTCGAATTTGGGATGTTTGGGATATTTTCAAAACTGCAGGGTGGGTTTGGGCAAAATGTAACCCATCGCCGCGATCAGTAATTGGTATATTTTCGGTATAAAATTTGTTATTTCAAACTGCGAATTCGTGCATAGAGCCAGAATTTGGCTCCAAAATATGGCTCAAGGGTCGAATTTGGGATGTTTCTTATATATTTTAAAACTTCAGGGGGGTTTGGGCAAAATGCGACCCATCGCTGATCTCAGTAATTGACATATTTACGGTATAAAAAGTCGTAATTTCAAACTGCGAATACGTGCAGAGAGCCAGAATTTGGCTCCAAAATATGGCTCAACCTTCGAATTTGGGATGTTTGGGATAATTTGAAAACTGCAGGGAGGGTTTGGGTTAAATGTGATCCATCGCCGCTTTCAGTAATTGGCATATTTTCGGTATAAAAGTCGTAATTTCAAAGTGCGAATACGTGCAGAGAGCCAGAATTTGGCTCCAAAATATGGCTTAAGCGTCGAATTTGGGATGTTTGGGATATTTTGAAAACTGCAGGGAGGGTTTGGGCTAAATGTGATCCATCGCCGCTTTCAGTAATTGGCATATTTTCGGTATAAAAATTCGTAATTTCAAACTGCGAATACGTGCTGAGAGCCAGAATTTGGTTCCCAAATATGGCTCAAGCTTTTAATTTGGGATGTTTGGGTTATTTTGAAAACTGCAGGGAGGGTTTGAGCAAAATGCGATCCATCGCTGCTTTCAGTAATTGGCATATTTTCGGTATAAAAAGTCGTAATTTCAAACTGCGAATACGTGCAGAGAGCCAGAATTTGGCTCCAAAATATGGCTCAAGGGTCGAATTTGAGATGTTCCGGATATTTTGAAAACTTCAGTGGGGGTTTGGGTAAAATGTGACCCATCGCCGCTCTCAATAATTGGCATATTTTCG
>WNGS01027976.1:57693-70240 GCA_020271785.1 Procambarus virginalis | reverse complement strand
GCCAGAATTTGGCTCCAAAATATGGCTTAAGCGTCGAATTTGGGATGTTTGGGATATTTTGAAAACAGCAGGGAGGGTTTGGGCTAAATGCGATCCATCGCTGCTTTCAGTAATTGGCATATTTTCGGTGTAAAAAGTCATAATTTAAAACTGCGAATACGTGCTGAGAGCCAGAATTTGGTTCCCAAATATGGCTCAAGCTTTTAATTTGGGATGTTTGGGTTATTATGAAAACTGCAGGGAGGGTTTGAGCAAAATGCGATCCATCGCTGCTTTCAGTAATTGGCATATTTTCGGTATAAAAAGTCGCTATTTCAAACTGCGAATACGTGCAGAGAGCCAGAATTTGCCTCCAAAATATGGCTCAAGGGTCGAATTTGAGATGTTTCGGATATTTTGAAAACTTCAGTGGGGGTTTGGGTAAAATGTGACCCATCGCCGCTCTCAGTAATTGGCATATTTTCGGTATAAAAAGTCGTAATTTCAAACTCCGAATATGTGCAGAGAGCCAGTATTTGACTCCTAAATATGGCACATGCGTCGAATTTGGGATGTTTGGGATATTTTGAAAACTGCAGGGTGGGTTTGGGCAAAGTGTGACCCATCGCCGCACTCAGTAATTGGCATATTTTCGGTATAAAAATTCGTAATTTCAAACTGCGAATACGTGCAGAGAGCCAGAATTTGGCTCGAAAATATGCCTCAATAGTCGAATTGGGAACGTTTGGGACATTTTGAAAACTGCAGTGGGGGTTTGGGCAAAATATTACCCATTGCAGATCTCAGTAATTGGCATATTTTTGGTATAAAAATTCGGAATTTCAAACTGCGAATACGTGCAGAGAGCCAGAATTTGGCCCCAAATTATGGCTCAAGCGTCGAATTTGGGATGTTTGGGATTTTTTAAAAACTGCAGGGCGGGTTTGGGCAAAATGTGACCCATCGCCGCTCTCAGTAATTGGCATATTTTCGGTATAAAATTCGTAATTTCAAACTGCGAATATGTGCAGAGAGCCAGAATTTGTCTCCCAAATATGGCTCAATGGTCGAATTTGGGATGTTTGGGATATTTTGAAAATTGCAGGGTGGGTTTGGGCAAAATGTAACCCATCGCCGCTATCCGTAATTGGCATATTTTCGGTATAAAAATTCGTAATTTCAAACTGCGAATACGTGCAGAGAGCCAGAATTTGACTCCAAAATATGGCTCAAGCGTCGAATTTGGGATGTTTGAGATATTTAGAAAACTGCAGGGAGGGTTTGGGCATTTGCGATCCATACTGTTTTCAGTAATTGGCATATTTTCGGTATAAAAAGTCGTAATTTCAAGCTGCGAATACGTTCAGAGAGCCAGAATTTGGCTCCAAAATATGGCTTAAGGATCAAATTTGGGATGTTTCGGATATTTTGAAAACTTCAGGGGTTTGGGCAAAATGTGACCCATCGCCGATCTCAGTAATTGGCACATTTTCGTTATATTTCGACGTTTCAGCCGGATTAGAGGGGTTTTAGCTCTATTCAGACTAGTTGACATTGCCTCCTCCGCATCAGCTCTAATGCCGCTGAAACGTCGAAATATGCAATAAAAACAGGGTTTCTCTCCTAATCAATATCTTAATCGTTATTGTAACGAGGTACGAATGGTTGATTGAAAATAATGTATTTAATGTGAATTTGCAATTAATTACGCGTATACATCAGATTTGTCGCATATGTAATGAATTAATAACAATAAACTGGCAATCCTTAAAAACGTGGGAAAAATGACGAGATAGCCCATTATTCGTTCAAATCACACAAATCAATGTGTTTTCATTAGAAATAACTGAAATGTTCCAGATTTTCCGTGTATGTTACAGAAAGAAGATATACTGCAAAAACAGCTCTAATGCGGCTGAAACGTCGAAATATGCGATAAAATCAGGGTTTCTCTCCTAGGAAACGGATTGTCAGTTTATTGTTATTAATCCATTACATATGCGACAAATCTGATGTATACACGTAATTAATTGCAAATTCACAATAAATACATTATTTTCAATCAACCATTCGTAGCTCGTTAAATTTGCGAGAAAGATATTGATTAGGAGAGAAACCCTGTTTTTATTGCATATTTCGACGTTTCAGCCTCATTAGAGCTGGTGCGGAGGAGGCAACGGCAACTTGTCTGATTAGAGCTAAAACATCTCTAATGCGGCTGAAACGTCGAAATATGCAATAAAAACAAGGTTTGTCTCCTAATCAATATCCTACTCGCTACTTTACCGAGATACAAATGGTTGATTGAAAATAAAGTATTTAATGTGCATTTGCAATTTAATGTGTATCTCGGTAAAGTAGCGAGTAGGACATTGATTAGGAGAGAAACCTTGTTTTTATTGCATATTTCGACGTTTCAGCCGAATTAGAGATGTTTTACCTCTAATCAGACAAGTTGCCGTTGCCTTCTCCGCATCAGCTGAAACGTCGATTTCGACGTTTCAGCCGCATTAGAGCTGATACGGAGTAGGCAACGGTAACTTGTCTGATTAGAGCTAAAACAGCTCTAATGCGGCTAAAACGTCGAAATATGCCATAAAAACAGGGTTTCTCTCCTAATCAATATCTTACTCGCTAATCTAACGAGGTACGAATGGTTGATTGAAATAATGTATTTAATGTGAATTTGCAATCAATTACGCGTATACATCATATTTGTCGCATATGTAAGAATTAATAACAATAAACTGACAATCCGTATCCAAGGAGAGAAACCCTGATTTTATTGCATATTTCCACGTTTCAGCCGCATTAGAGCTGTTTTTGCAGTACATCTTCTTTCTGTAACATACACGGAAAATCTGGAACATTTTAGTTAATTCTAATGAAAACACATTGATTTGTGTGATTTGAACGAATAATGGACTATCTCGTCGTATTTCCCACGTTTTTAATGGTTGCCAGTTTATTGTTATTAATTCATTACATATGTGACAAATCTGATGTATACGCGTAATTAATTGCAAATTCATATTAATACATTATTTTCAATCAACCATTCGTACCTCGTTACAATAACGAGTAAGATATTGATTAGGAGAGAAACCTTGTTTTTATTGCATAATTCGACTTGTCAGCCGCATTAGAGCTGTTTTAGCTCTAATCAGACAAGTTGCCGTTGCCTCCTCCGCATCAGCTCTAATGCGGCTGATACGTCGAAATATGCAATAAAAACAGGGTTTCTCTCTGATCAATATATTACTCGCTATTTTAACGAGGTACGTTTGTTTGATTAAATATATATTTTTGGAATAAAATTCGTAATTTCAAACTGTGAATACGTGCAGAGAGCCAGAATTTGTGTCCCAAATATGGCTCAAGCTTCGAATTTGGGATGTTTTGGATATTTTGAAAACTACACGGGGGTTTAGCCAAAATGTGATCCATCGACGCTCTCAGTAATTGGCATATTTTCGGTATAAAATTCGTTATTTCAAACTGCGAATACGTGCAGAGAGCCAGAATTTGGCTCCAAAATATGGCTGAAGCGTCGAATTTGGGATGTTTGGGATATTTTGAAAACTGCAGGGAGGGTTTGGGAAAAATGTGATCCATCGCCGCTTTCAGTAATTGGCAAATTTTCGGTATAAAAAGTCGTAATTTCAAACTGCGAATACGTGCAGAGAGCCAGAATTTGGCTCCAAAATATGGCTGAAGCGTCGAATTTGGGATGTTTGGGATATTTTGAAAACTGCAGGGAGGGTTTGGGAAAAATGTGATCCATCGCCGCTTTCAGTAATTGGCACATTTTCGTTATAAAATTCGTAATTTCAAACCGCGAATACGTGCAGAGAGCCAGAATTTGGCTCCGAAATATGGCTCAAGGGTAGAATTTGGGATGTTTCTGATATTTTGAAAACTTCAAGGGGTTTTGGGCAAAATGTGACCCATCGCCGCTCTCAAAATATGACCCATAGTCGCTCTCAGTAATTGGCATATTTTCGGTATAAAAATTCGTAATTTCAAACTGCGAATACGTGCAGAGAGCCAGAATTTAGCTCCGAAATATGGTTCAAGGGTCGATTTTGGGATGTTTGTGATATATTTTAAAACTGCAGGGGGGACTGGGCAAAATGTGACCCATCGCTGCTCTCAGTAATTAGCATATTTTCGGTATAAAAAGTCGCAATTTCAAACTGCGAATATGTGCAGGGAGCCAGAATTTCACTCCAAAATATGGCTCAAGCGTCGAACTTGGGATGTTTGAGATATTTTGAAAACTGCAGAGAGGGTTTGGGCAAAATGCGATCCATTGCTGTTATCAGTAATTGGCATATTTTCGGTATAAAAATTCGTAATTTCAAACTGCGAATACGTGCAGAGAGCCAGAATTTGGCTCCAAAATATGGCTCAAGTGTCGAATTGGGATGTTTCGGATATTTTGAAAATTTCATGGGGGTTTGGGCAAAATGTGACCCATCGCCGCTCTCAAAATATGACCCATCGGCGCTCTCAGTAATTGGCATATTTTCGGTATAAAAATTCGTAATTTCAAACTTCGAATACGTGCAGAGAGCCAGAATTTAGCTCCAAAATATTGCTCAAGCGTCGAATTTGGGATGTTTGGGATATTTTGAAAACTGCAGGGAGAGTTTGGGCAAAATGCGATCCATCACTGCTTTCAGTAATTGGCATATTTTCGGTATAAAAAGTCGTAATTTGAAATTGCGAATAAGGGCAGAGAGCCAGAATTTGGCTCCAAAATATGGCTCAATCTTCGAATTTGGAATGTTTGGGATATTTTGAAAAATGCAGTGGGGGTTTGGGCAAAATGTGACCCATCGCTGCTCTAAGTAATTGGCACATTTTCGGTATAAAATTTGTAATTTCAAACTGCGAATACGTGCAGAGAGCCAGAATTTAGCTCCGAAATATGGTTCAAGAGTCGAATTTGGGATGTTTGTGATATATTTTAAAACTGAAGTTTGGGCAAAATGTGACCCATCGCCGCTCTCAGTAATTGGCATATTTTCGGAATAAAAAGTCGCAATTTCAAATTGCGAATATGTGCAGAGAGCCAGAATTTGGCTCCAAAATATGCCTCAATCTTCGAATTTGGAATGTTTGGGATATTTTAAAAACTACGGTGCGGGTTTGGGCAAAATAGGACCCATCGCCGCTCGCAGTAATTGGCATATTTTCGGTATAAAAATTCGTTATTTCAAACTGCGAATATATGCATATATCTCAAAATTTTCAAATGTTTTTTGAAAAAAATGTTTCAAATGTTTGGATGTTTTGAGATATTTCAAAATATCTCAAACATCCCACATTCGACGCTTGAGCCATATTTTAAAGTCAAATTCTGGCTCTCTGCACGTCTTCGCAGTTTGAAATTACGAATTTTTATACCGAAAATATGCCAATTACTGACAGCGGCGATGGGTCACATTTTGCCCAAACCCACCTTGCAGTTTTCAAAATATCCCTAACATCCCATATTCGACCATTGAGCCATATTTGGGAGCCAAATTCTGGCTCTCTGCACATATTCGCAGTTTGAAATTACGAATTTTATACCGAAAATAAGCCAAATTACTGAGAGCAGCGATGGGTCACATTTGGCCCAATCCCCCCTGCAGTTTTAAAATATATCACAAGCATCCCAAATTCGCCCTTTGAACCATATTTCGGACCCAAATTCTGGCTCTCTGCACGTATTCGCAGATTGAAATTACGACTTTTTATACCGAAAATATGCCAATTACTGAAAACAGCAATGGATCGCATTTTGCCCAAACCCTCTCTGCAGTTTTCAAAATATCTCAAACATCCCACATTCGACGCTTGAGCCATATTTTGGAGTCAAATTCTGGCTCTCTGCACGTATTCGCAGTTTGAAATTACGAATTTTATAACGAAAATGTGACAATTACTGAGAGCGGCGATGGGTCACATTTTGTCCAAACCCCCTCTGAAGTTTTCAAAATATCCGAAACATCCCAAATTCGACCCTTGAGCCATATTTTGGAGCCAAATTCTGGTTCTCTGCACGTATTCGCAGTTTGAAATTACGACTTTTTATACTGAAAATATGCCAATTACTGAGAGCGGCGATGGGTCACATTTTGCCCAAACCCACTCTGCAGTTTTCAAAATATCCCAAACATCCCAAATTCGATGCTTGAGCCATATTTGGGAGCCAAATTCTGGCTCTCTGCACATATTCGCAGTTTGAAATTACGAATTTTATAATGAAAATGTGCCAATTACTGAGAGCGGCGATGGGTCACATTTTGCCCAAACCCCTCTGAAGTTTTCAAAATATCCGAAACATCCCAAATTCGACCCTTGAGCCATATTTTGAAGCCAAATTCTGGCTCTCTGCACGTATTTGCAGTTTGAAATTACGACTTATTTATACCGAAAATATGCCAATTTCTGAAAGCAGCGATGGATCGTATTTTGCCCAAACCCTCCCTGCAGTTTTCAAAATATCCCAAACAACCCAAATTCGACGCTTTAGCCATATTTAGGAGTCAAATACTGGCTCTCTGCACGTATTCGCAGTTTGAAATTACGAATTTTTATACCGAAAATATGCCAATTACTGAGAGCTACGATGGGTCACATTTTGCCCAAACCCACCCTGCAGTTTTCAAAATATCCCAAACATCCCAAATTCGAAGCTTGAGCCATATTTGGGAGCCAAATTCTGGCTCTCTGCACATATTCGCAGTTTGAAATTACGAGTTTTATACCGAAAATATGCCAATTACTGAGAGCAGCGATGGGTCACATTTTGCCCAATCCCCCCTGCAGTTTTAAAATATATCACAAACATCCAAAATTCGACCCTTGAACCATATTTCGGAGCCAAATTCTGGTTCTCTGCATGTATTCGCAGTTTGAAATTACGAATTTTATAACGAAAATGTGCCAATTACTGAGAGCGGCGATGGGTCATATTTTGCCCAAACCCAAACTGCGGTTTTCAAAATATCCTAAACATCCCAAATTCGACGCTTGATCCATATTTTAGAGTCAAATTCTGGCTCTCAGCCCGTATTTGCAGTTTGAAATTACGACATTTTATACCGAAAATNTCAAACTGCGAATAAGTGCAGAGAGCCAGAATTGGCTCCAAAAATGGTTCAATCGTTCGAATTTGGAATGTTTGGGATATTTGAAAACTGCAGGGGGGTTTGGGCAAAATGCGACCCATCGCGCTTTCAGTATTGGCATATTTTCGGTATAAAATTCGTAATTTCAAACTGCGAATACGTGCAGAGAGCCAGAATTTGGCTCCAAAATATGGCTCAAGCTTCGAATTTGGGATGTTTGGGTTATTTTGAAAACTGCAGGGAGGGTTTGGGCAAAATGCGATCCATCGCTGCTTTCAGTAATTGGCATATTTTCGGTATAAAAAGTCGTAATTTCAAACTGCGAATACGTGCAGAGAGCCAGAATTTGGCTCCAAAATATGGCTCAAGGGTCGAATTGGATGTTTCGGATATTTTGAAAACTTCAGTGGGGTTTGGGCAAAATGTGACCCATCGCCGCTCTCAGTAATTGGCATATTTTCGGTATAAAAATTCGTAATTTCAAACTGCGAATACGTGCAGAGAGCCAGAATTTGGCTCCAAAATATGGCTCAAGGGTCGAATTGGGATGTTTGGGATATTTTGAAACTGCGGGGGGTTTGGGCAAAATGTGACCCATCGCCGCTCTCAGTAATTGGCATATTTTCGGTATAAAAATTCGTAATTTCAAACTGCGAATACGTGCAGAGAGCCAGAATTTGGCTCCAAATATGGCTCAAGGGTCGAATTTGGGATGTTTCTTATATATTTTAAAACTTCAGGGGGGTTTGGGCAAAATGCGACCCATCGCTGATCTCAGTAATTGACATATTTACGGTATAAAAAGTCGTAATTTCAAACTGCGAATAAGTGCAGAGAGCCAGAATTTGGCTCCAAATTATGGTTCAATCGTCGAATTTGAATGTTTGGGATATTTTGAAAACTGCAGTGGGGGTTTGGGCAAAATATGACCCATCGCCGCTCTCAGTAATTGGCATATTTTCGGTATAAAAATTCGTAATTTCAAACTGCGAATACGTGCAGAGAGCCAGAATTTGGCTCCAAAATATGGCTCAAGCTTCGAATTTGGGATGTTTGGGACACTTTGAAAACTGCAGGGAGGGTTTGGGTTAAATGTGAACCATCTCCGCTTTCAGTAATTGGCATATTTTCGGTATAAAAGTCGTAATTTCAAAGTGCGAATACGTACAGAGAGCTAGAATTTGGCTCCAAAATATGGCTTAAGCGTCGAATTTTGATGTTTTGGGATATTTTGAAAACTGCAGGGAGGGTTTGGGCTAAATGTGATCCATCGCCGCTTTCAGTAATTGGCATATTTTCGGTATAAAAAGTCGTAATTTCAAACTGCGAATACGTGCTGAGAGCCAGAATTTGGTTCCCAAATATGGCTCAAGCTTTTAATTTGGGATGTTTGGGTTATTTTGAAAACTGCAAGGAGGGTTTGAGCAAAATGCGATCCATCGCTGCTTTCAGTAAGTGGCATATTTTCGGTATAAAAAGTCGTAATTTCAAACAGCGAATACGTGCAGAGAGCCAGAATTTGGCTCCAAAATATGGCTCAAGGGTCGAATTTGAGATGTTCCGGATATTTTGAAATCTTCAGTGGGGGTTTGGGTAAAATGTGACCCATCGCCGCTCTCAGTAATTGGCATATTTTCGGTATAAAAAGTCGTAATTTCAAACTGCGAATATGTGCAGAGAGCCAGTATTTGAGCCCCAAATTATGGCTCAAGCGTCGAATTTGGGATGTTTGGGATTTTTTAAAAACTGCAGGGCGGGTTTGGGCAATATGTGACCCATCGCCGCTCTCAGTAATTAGCATATTTTCGGTATAAAAATCGTAATTTAAAACTGCGAATACATGCTGAGAGCCAGAATTTGGCTCCAAAATATGGCTCAAGGGTCGAATTTGGGATGTTTCTGACATATTTTAAAACTTCAGGGGGGTTTGGGCAAAATGCGACCTATCGCTTCTCTCAGTAATTGACATATTTACAGTATAAAAAGTCGAAATATCAAACTGCGAATAAGTGCAGAGAGCCAGAATTTAGCTCCAAAATATGGTTTTCAAAATATCCCAAACATACCAAATTCGACGATTGAACCATATTTTGGAGCCAAATTCTGGCTCTCTGCACGTATTCGCAGTTTGAAATTACTAATTTTTATACCGAAAATATGCCAATTACTGATAACGGCGATGGGTCACATTTTGCCCAAACACACCCTGCAGTTTTCAAAATATCCCAAACATCCTAAATTCGAAGCTTGAGCCATATTTGGGAGCCAAATTCTGGCTCTCTGCACATATTCGCAGTTTGAAATTACGACTTTTTATACCGAAAATATGCCTATTACTGAGAGCGGTGATGGGTCACATTTTGCCCAAACTCCCCAGCAGTTTTAAAATATATCACAAACATCCCAAATTCGACCCTTGAGCCATATTTTGGATGCAAATTCTGCCTCTCTGCATGTATTCGCAGTTTGAAATTACGACTCTTTATACCGAAAATATGTCAATTACTGAGAGCGGCGATGGGTCACATTTTGCCCAAACCCAAACTGCGGTTTTCAAAATATCCCAAACATACCAAATTCGACCGTTGAGCCATATTTTGGAGCCAAATTCTGTCTCTCTGCACGTATTTGCAGTTTTAAATTGACACTTTTTATACCGAAAATATGCCAATTACTGAAAGCGGCGATTGATCACATTTTGCCCAAACCCTCCCTGCAGTTTTCAAAATATCCAAAACTTCATAAATTCGACGCTTGAGCCATATTTTGGAGCCAAATTCTGGCTCTCTGCACGTATTCGCAGTTTGAAATTACGACGTTTTATACCAAAAATATGCCAATTACTGGGAGCGGCGATGGGTCACATTTTGCCCAAACCCACCTGCAGTTTTAAAATATATCAATAACATCCCAAATTCTGGCTCTCTGCACTTATTCGCAGTTTGAATTTACGACTCTTTATACCGTAAATATGTCAATTACTGAGAGCAGCGATGGGTCACATTTTGCCCAAACCCCCACTGCGGTCTTTTAAAATATCCCAAACATCCCAAATTCGAGGACTGAGCCATATTTTGGAGCCAAATTCTGGCTCTCTGCACGTATTCGCAGTTTGAAAATACGACTTTTTATACCGAAAATATGCCAATTACTGAGATCTGCATCTGAGATTTTGCCTAACCCCCCCCCCCCCGTGCAGTTTTAAAATATATCACTAATATCCCAAATTCAACCTTTGAACCATATTTCGGAGCCAAATTCTGGCTCTCTGCACGTATTCGCAGTTTGAAATTACGACATTTTATACCGAAAATTATTAATATACAAGAAGGTACATTGGGTTTGTGAGAATACATTAAATAGGACAGTATTTCCGATCTTGTAAAGCCACTAGTACGCGCAGCGTTTCGGGCAAAGTTCATTTGCCCAAAATTCATTCATTACATATGCGACAAACCTGATGTATACGCGTAATTAATAGCAAATTCACATTAAATACATTATTTTCAATCAACCATTCGTACCTCGTTACAATAGCGACTAAGATGTTGATTAGGAGAGAAACCCTGTTTTTATTGCATATTTCGACGTTTCGGTCGCATTAGAGCAGATGCGGAGGAGGCAACAGCAGCTTGTCTGATTAGAGCTAAAACAGCTCTAATGCGGCTGAAACGTCGAAATATGCAATAAAAACAAGGTTTGTCTCTTAATCAATATATTACTCGCTACTTTAACGAGGAACAAATGGTTGATTGAAAATAATGTACTTAATGTGCATTTGCAATTAAATACGAGTTTGCATCATATATATCGTATATGTAGTGAATTCGTTCACTACATGTGAAAGTGGGGGCTTACTCCCGCCGTTTACCCGTTGGACCTCCTACAGTCTCCGGCAATGTTCTGGCACAGAGAAAGCTCTAATGGGTAAACGGCGGGAGTAAGCCCCCGCTCTCGCATGTAGTGAACGAATTCACTACATATATTCAATCAACCAATCGTACCTCGTTAAAATAGCGAGTAATATATTGATCATGAGAGAAACCCTGTTTTTATTGCATGTTTCGACGTTTCAGCCGCATTAGAGCTGATGCGGAGGAGGCAACGGCAACTTGTCTGAGTAGAGCTAAAACCGCTCTAATCCGGCTGAAACGTCGAAAAATGCAATAAATGCAGGGTTTCTCTCCTAATCATTATCTAACTCGCTAACTTAACGAGGTACGAATGGTTGATTGAAAATAATGTATTTATTGTGAATTTGCAATTAATTACACGTACACATCAGATTTGTCGCATATGTAATGAATTAATAACAATAAACTGACAATCCGTATCCAAGGAGAGAAACTCTGATTTTATTGCATATTTCGACGTTTCCGCCGCATTAGAGCTGTTTTTGCAGCACATCTTCTTTCTGTAACATACACGGAAAATCTGGAACATTTTAGTTAATTCTAATGAAAACACATTGATTTGTGTGATTTGAACGAATAATGGACTATCTCGTCGTTTTTCCCACGTTTTTAAGGATTGCCAGTTTATTGTTATTAATTCATTACATATGCAACAAATCTGATATATTTTGACAAATAAATCAGATTTTGACAAATCTGATTGGGATATTTTGAAAACTGCAGGGAGGGTTTGGGCAAAATGCGATCCATCGTTGCTTTCAGTAATTGGCATATTTTCGCTATAAAAAATCGTAATTTCAAACTGCGAATACGTGCAGAGAGCCAGAATTTGGCTCCAAAATATGGCTCAAGCGTCGAATTTGGTATGTTTGGGATATTTTAAAAAATGCAGGGGGGGTTTGGGCAAAATGTGACCCATCGCCGCTCTCAGTAATTGGAATATTTTCGGTATAAAAATTCGTAATTTCAAACTGCGAATACGCGCAGAGAGCCAGAATTTGGCTCCAAAATATGGCTCAAGCGTCGCATTTCGGATGTTTGGGATATTTTGAAAACTGCAGGGAGGGTTTGGGCTAAATGTGATCCATCGCCGCTTTCAGTAATTGGCATATTTTCGCTATAAAAAATCGTAATTTCAAACTGCGAATACTTGCAGAGAGCCAGAATTTGGATCCAAAATATGGCTCAAGGGTCGAATTTGGGATGTTTCGGATATTTTGAAAAGTTCCGGGGGGTTTGGGCAAAATGTGACCCATCGCCGCTCTCAGTAATTGGCATATTTTCGGTATAAAATTCGTAATTTCAAACTGCGAATACGCGCAGAGAGCCAGAATTTGGCTCCAAAATATGGTTCAAGGGCCGAATTTGGGATGTTGGTGAAATATTTTAAAACTGCAGGGGGGTTTGGGCAAAATGTGACCCATCGCCGCTCTCAGTAATTGGAATATTTTCGGTATAAAAATTCGTAATTTCAAACTGCGAATACGCGCAGAGAGCCAGAATTGGAAATACGACGAGATAGTCACACAA
>WNGS01027976.1:30922-54758 GCA_020271785.1 Procambarus virginalis | reverse complement strand
ACGTTTTTAATGGTTGCCAGTTTATTGTTATTAATTCATTACATATGCGACAAATCTGATGTATACGCGTAATTAATTGCAAAATTCACATAAATACATATTTTCAATCAACCATTCGTACCTCGTTACAATAACGAGTAAGATTATTGATTAGGAGAGAAAACCTTGTTTTTATTGCATATTTCGACGTTTCAGCCGCATTAGAGCTGTTTTAGCTCTAATCAGACAAGTTGCCGTTGCCTCCTCCAGCATCAGCTCTAATGCGGCTTGAAACGTCGAAATATGCAATAAAAACAGGGTTCTCTCTGATCAATATATACTCGCTATTTTAACGAGGTACGTTTGTTTGATTAAATATATGTAGTGAATTCGTTCACTACATGCGAGACCGGGGGCTTACTCCCGCCGTTTTACCCGTTGGAGCTTTCTCTCTGCCAGAACATTGCCGGAGAAGGAGGAGGGTTCGCCGGGTCAACGGCGGGAGTAAGCCCCCACTCTCGCATGTAGTGAACGAATTCAGTACATCTACGATATATATGATGCAAACCCGTATTTAATTACAAATGCACATTAAATACATTATTTTCAATCAACCATTTGTATCTGTGTAAAGTAGGCGAGTAGTTCTAATCAGACAAATTGCCGTTGCCTCCTCCGCATCAGCTCTAATGCGGCTGAAACGTCGAAATATGCAATAAAAACAGGGTTTCTCTCCTAATCAATATCTTAGTCGCTATTGTAACGAGTTACGAATGGTTGATTGAAAATATTGTATTTAATGTGAATTTGCAATTAATTACGCGTATACATTAGATTTGTCGCATATGTAATGACTTAATAACAATAAACTAGCAATCCTTAAAAACGTGGAAAAACGACGAGATATATTTGTCGCATATGTAATGAATTAATAACAATAAACTGGCAATCCTTAAAAACGGGAGAAATACGACGAGATAGTGCATTATTCGTTCAAATCACACAAATCAATGTGTTTTCATTGGAATTAACTAAAATGTTCCAGATTTTCCGTGTATGTTACAGAAAGAAGATTATGTATGTTTCAGAAAGCTGCAAAAACAGCTCTAATGCGGCTGAAACGTCGAGATATGCAATAAAATCAGGGTTTCTCTCCTTGGATACGGATTGTCAGTTTATTGTTATTAATTCATTACATATGCGACAAATCTGATGTATACGCGTAATTAATTGCAAATTCACATTAAATACATTATTTAAATCAACCATTCGTACCTCGTTACAATAGCGAGTAAGATATTGATTAGGAGAGAAACCCTGTTTTTATTACATATTTCGACGCTACCGCAGCATTAGAGCTGATGCGGAGTCTGATTAGAGCTAAAACAGCTCTAATGCGGCTGAAACGTCAAAATATGCAATAAAAACAAGGTTTCTCTCCAAATCAATGTCCTACTCGCTACTTTACCGAGATACAAATGGTTGATTGAAAATAATGTACTTAATGTGCATTTGCAATTAAATACGAGTTTGCATCATATATATCGTATATGTAGTGAATTCGTTCACTACATGTGAGAGTGGGGGCTTACTCCCGCCGTTTACCCGTTGGACCTCCTCCAGTCTCCGGCAATGTTCTGGCACAGAGAAAGCTCCAATGGGTAAACGGCGGGAGTAAGCCCCCGATCTCGCATGTAGTGAACGAATTCACTACATATATTCAATCAACCAATCGTACCTCGTAAAAATAGCGAGTAATATATTGATCATGAGAGAAACTCTGTTTTTATTGCATGTTTCGACGTTTCAGCCGCATTAGAGCTGATGCGGAGGAGGCAACGGCAACTTGTCTGAGTAGAGCTAAAACCGCTCAAAACCGGCTGAAACGTCGAAATATGCAATAAATGCAGGGTTTCTCTTCTAATCATTATCTTACTCGCTAATTTAACGAGGTACGAATTGTTGATTGAAAATAATGTATTTAATGTGAATTTGCAATTAATTACACGTATACATCAGATTTGTCGCATATGTAATGAATTAATAACAATAAACTGACAATCCGTATCCAAGGAGAGAAACCCTGATTTTATTACATATTTCGACGTTTCAGCCGCATTAGAGCTATTTTTGCAGTACATCTTCTTTCTGTAAAATTCACGGAAAATCTGTAACATTTTAGTTAATTCTAATGTAAACACATTGATTTGTGTGATTTGAACGAATAATGGACTATCTCGTCGTTTTTCCCACGTTTTTAAGGATTGCCAGTTTATTGTTATTAATTCATTACATATGCAACAAATCTGATTTATTTTGACAAATAAATCAGATTTTGACAAATCTGATTGGGATATTTTGAAAACTGCGGGGAGGGTTTGGGCAAAATGCGATCCATCGTTGCTTTCAGTAATTGGCATATTTTCGATATAAAAAATCGTAATTTCAAACTGCGAATACTTGCAGAGAGCCAGAATTTGGATCCAAAATATGGCTCAAGGGTCGAATTTGGGATGTTTCGGATATTTTGAAAAGTTCAGGGGGGTTTGGGCAAAATGTGACCCATCGCCGCTCTCAGCAATTGGCACCTTATCGGTATAAAATTCGTAATTTCAAACTGCGAATACGTGCAGAGAGCCAGAATTTGGCTCCAAAATATGGCTCAAGCGTCGAATTTGGTATGTTTGGGTTATTTTAAAAAATGCAGGGAGGGTTTGGGCAAAATGTGACCCATCGCCGCTCTCAGTAATTGGCATATTTTCGGTATAAAAAGTCGTAATTTCAAACTGCGAATACGCGCAGAGAGCCAGAATTTGGCTCCAAACTATGGCTCAAGCGTCGCATTTCGGATGTTTGGGATATTTTGAAAACTGCAGGGAGGGTTTGGGCTAAATGTGATCCATCGCCGCTTTCAGTAATTGGCATATTTTCGCTATAAAAAGTCTTAATTTAAAACTGCGAATACGTGCAGAGTGCCAGAATTTGTCTCCAAAATATGGCTCAAGGGCCGAATTTGGGATGTTTGTGAAATATTTTAAAACTGCAGGGGGGTTTGGGCAAAATGTGACCCATCACCGCTCTCAGTAATTGGCATATTTTTGGTATAAAAAGTCGTAATTTCAAACTGCGAATAAGTGCAGAGAGCCAGAATTTGGCACCAAAATATGGTTCAATCGTCGAATTTGGAATGTTTGGGAAATTTTGAAAACTGCAGTGGGGGTTTGGGCAAAATTTGACCCATCGCCGCTCTCAGTAATTGGCATATTTTCGGTATAAAAATTCGTAATTTCAAGCTGCGAAGACGTGCAGAGAGCCAGAATTTGGCTCCAAAATATGGCTCAGGCGTAGAATTAGGGATGTTTGGGATATTTTGAAAACTGCAGGGAGGGTTTGGGCTAAATGTGATCCATCGCCGCTTTCAGTAATTGGCATATTTTCGGTATAAAAAGTCGTAATTTCAAACTGCGAATACGTGCAGAGAGCCAGAATTTGGCTCCAAAACATGGCTCAAGGGTCGAATTTGGGATGTTTGTGATATATTTTAAAACTGCAAGGGGGGTTTGGGCAAAATGTGACCCATCGTCGTTCTCTGTAATTGGCATATTTTCGGTATAAAAAGTCGTAATTTCAAATGCGAATATGTGCAGAGTTCCAGAATTTGGCTCCCAAATATGGCTCAAGCTTCGAATTTGGGATTTTTAGGATATTTTGAAAACTGCAGGGAGGGTTTGGGCAAAATGTGACCCATCGCCGCTCTCCGTAATTGAAATATTTTCGGTATAAAAATTCGTAATTTCAAACTGCGAATACGTGCAGAGATCCAGAATTTGGCTCCCAAATATGGCTCAAGCTTCGAATTTGGGATGTTGGGGATATTTTCAAAACTGCAGGGTGGGTTTGGGCAAAATGTAACCCATCGCTGCGATCAGTAATTGGTATATTTTCGGTATAAAATTTGTTATTTCAAACTGCGAATTCGTGCATAGAGCCAGAATTTGGCTCCAAAATATGGCTCAAGGGTCGAATTTGGGACGTTTGGGATATTTTGAAAACTGCGATGGGGGGCTTGGGCAAAATGTGACCCATCGCTGCTCTCAGTATATGGCTTACTTTCGGTATAAAATTCGTAATTTCAAACTGCGAATACGTGCCGAGAGCCAGAATTTGGCCCCAAAATATGGCTCACGCGTCGAATTTGGGATGTTTGGGATATTTTAAAAACTGCAGGGCGGGTTTGGGCAAAATGTGAACCATCGCCGCTCTCAGTAATTGGCATATTTTCGGTATAAAAATTCGTAATTTCAAACTGCGAATACTTGCAGAGAGCCAGAATTTGGATCCAAAATATGGCTCAAGGGTCGAATTTGGGATGTTTTGTGTTTGCCTGCCACAGCCTTGAGAGCACGGAACCTCTACATTGGCGACCCAGTCTGGCTAAAACATTGCGGTACAGTAGAACCTCAAGCCCAAGGTATTTGTATCTGGTAACATAGTCGAGCAGAGAGCCATCATCCAACTGTATTTTGCGAACGGGGCCACCCCGTCTGGGTGGGTGTCGGTTCAAGATCTTTGTTTTCTCTACTGAGATGACTAAGCATAGTTCCTGACATGTGTACAATACAGAGTTCAGAACATTTTGGGTGTTGGTATACCCATTGGTGTGGATCAGTATATCATCCACATAGCTAATGTGTTCGCTGGACCTTTTAGTTACTAAGTTTAAAAGTGCATTGATTAACACATTGAACAGAGTACGACTGAGGACACCTCCCTGTGGAGTGCCAAGTTCAAAATCTCTCGTTACACCCCTATGCCCTTGGAACAGTACAGATGACTTCCTGTTGGATAGATACCATCTTATCCACCGTAGAAGCCATCCTCCAAAATTCATTTTAGCAAGTTCTCTCAGAATGACGTGTGGGTTAGCAATGTCAAAGGCTGACTTAAGATCTAGGAAAGTGGTATATGACCTATCAGTATGCAGGGTGAGGAATGTGGTAATACAGTGATGTGCACTCTTCCCATGCGTAAAGCCATATATCTGGGGAGACAACATATTATTAATTTTGTAAAGGAGACGGTTGAGAACCATCCTCTCAAGACACTTACAGAGACAACTAGTGAGGGAGACTGGGCGAAAAACACTCGGCTGGTGAGGTTTAGGAATGGGAATAATAACACTGTTGGTCCATGACTTAGGAAGCTCCCCAGTTACATAGCTCATATTATACAATTGAAGCAAGGGATTCCCTGGAACTAGCAGAAGCATACGCAGTATGCCGTAAGTAACTCCATCCTCCCCGGGAGATGTAGCTTTGCCTTTATGTAGAGCAGAATCTAGTTCGTATTTAGTAAGAAGCATGTCACAGTCATCCTCTTGATGAAGCTTGAAGTCAAGGAGCCTTGTCCTATCAGTATATCTATTATTTAATTCATTCTGTGAGGGTAGAGGAAGACTGTCAAAGTTGGAAGTCATGGCCCAAGCATCAACAAGCTCATTTGCTCTGTGCAGAGGATTAGGGTACGAGATCTCTGCAGCATTTTTCCCTTTGATCTTGTTGATATCATTCCATGCCCGACTTAGTGGCGTGTGAGAAATGAGACCACGGACAAAAGTTTCCAAACTGTCTGCCTCAGCTCCACCATACGTTCCCTGGCCTCAGCCAGAGCCGCTTGAAAGAGCCGAAGCATTTCAGCAGTGCGAGGTCCTTCTATAAGCTAGTCCAATTATTCTGGCAGTGCGTTTTAGTGCATGCAATTTAGAATCATTGTAATAAGCATAAGTGCTATGACCAGTGTAATTTGGGTTACGTGGCCTGGACGATGGATCAAGTGATTCTATAAACTGGTCGATAGTATCTGTGAGCTCATTGTTAAAATCTTCAGCTGATGAAGGCTCAGATGAACTGTACCATTCTGGCACATGAGCAACAAAATTGTCTCGTTGATCGATGGGCACAGCCAGCCTCTTCCGCTTGAACACTCCGCCGGGGAGGATAGAGCTGCCAATGCTTACAGTGGCTAATATGGCCAGATGATCAGACGCCATATCTGGCACTATTGACGAGGCGCACACGGTGTGGGAGACGTTGACGCCGAGACATAGATCAAGAATACCTTCGTAGATATGCGTCGGTTCAAGGTCACCCACAATCTGTGCATCATCGTGACTACCTAATAGTGACAACAGTAGGTTGCCGTTACGATTATTGAACTGTGAATTACCAAAATTCCTATGCCTAGAGTTATAATCACCTATAATGATGGTAGGCACAGTCTGAATACAGATAGGAAGGTCAGCATAATTAAAGTTACAAGGTGTTGATTATTTAGTACATAGTTGTTTTTCTCTTAAATTGGATGATAGAGGAGGAGTCTTTAACGTGATTGGGAATACATACATACACACATACATACATGCATGCATGCGTACATAAATACATGCATACACGCATGCATACATGCATACATACATATATACATGCATACATACATGCATACATACATACATACATACATACATACATACATACATACATACATACATACATACATACATACATATATGTATGTATGTATGTATATACGTATGTATATACGTATGTATATACGTATGGAGAGGTATATACGTATGGTATATACATACGTATATACATATACGTATGTATATACGTATGTATATACGTATGTATGTATGTATATATGTATATACGAGGATAAGACAGGACAGAGATGGTTGGGCAGACTGCATATTCTGGACTGCCAAAAAGCCTTTGATACAGTACCGCACATGAGACTGCTATTCAAACTCGAGAGGCAGGCGGGGGTAGGGGGAAAGGTCCTAGCATGGATAAGGAACTACCTAACAGGAAGGAGCCAANAATTGGCATCGCCAATTACTGGTATAAAATTACGGTATATTACGGTATAAAAAGTCGTAATTTCAAACTGCGAATAAGAGCAGAGATCCAGAATTTGGCTCCAAAATATGGCTCAAGCGTCGAATTTGGAATGTTTGGGATATATTTTAAAACTGTAGGGGGGTTTGAGCAAAATGTGACCCATCGCTGCTCTCAGTAATTGGCATATTTTCGGTATAAAAATTAGTAATTTCAAACTGCGAATACGTGCAGAGAGCCAGAATTTGGCTCCAAATTATGGTTCAATCGTCGAATTTGGAATGTTTGGGATATTTTGAAAACTGCAGTGGGGGTTTGGGCAAAATATGACCCATCGCCGCTCTCAGTAATTGGCATATTTTCGGTATAAAAAGTTGTAATTTCAAACTGCAAATACGTGCAGAGAGCCAGAATTTGGCTCCAAAATAAGGCTCAATCGTCGAATTTGGGATGTTTGGGATATTTTGAAAACCGCAGTTTGGGTTTGGGCAAAATGTGACCCATCGCCGCTCTCAGTAATTGGCATATTTTCGGTATAAAAATTAGTAATTTCAAACTTCGAATACGTGCAGAGAGCCAGTATTTGACTCCAAAATATGGCTCAAGCGTCAAATTGGGGATGTTTGGGATATTTTGAAAACTGCAGGAAGGGTTTGGGAAAAATATGATCCATCACTGCTTTCAGTAAATGGCATATTTTCGGAATAAAATTCGTAATTTCAAACTGCGAATACGTGCAGAGAGCCAGAATTTGACTCCAAAATATGGCTCAAGCGTCGAATTTGGGATGTTTGAGATATTTTAAAACTGCAGGGAGGGTTTGGGCAAATGCGATCCATTGCTGTTTTCAGTAATTGGCATATTTTCGGTATAAAAAGTCGTAATTTCAAGCTGCGAATACGTTCAGAGAGCCAGAATTTGGCTCCAAAATATGGCTTAAGGATCAAATTTGGGATGTTTCGGATAATTTGAAAACTTCCGGGTGGTTTGGGCAAAATGTGACACATCGCCGCTCTCACTAATTGGCACATTTTCGGTATAAAATTCGTAATTTCATGCTGCGAATACGTGCAGAGAGCCAGAATTTTACTTCGAAATATGGTTCAAGGGTCGAATTTGAGATGTTAGTGATATATTTTAAAACTGCAGGGGGGTTTGGGCAAAATGTGACCCATCGCCGCTCCCAGTAATTGGCATATTTTCGGTATAAAAAGTCGTAATTTCAAACTGCGAATACGTGCAAAGAGCCAGAATTTGGCTCCAAAATATGGCTCAAGCGTCGAATTTGGGAAGTTTGGGATATTTTGAAAACTGCAGGGAGGGTTTGGGCTAAATGTGATCCATCGCTGCTTTCAGTAATTGGCATATTTTCGATATAAAAAGTGTAAATTTAAAACTGCAAATACGTGCAGAGAGACAGAATTTGGCTCCAAAATATGACTCAACGGTCGAATTTGGGGTGTTTGTGAAATATTTTAAAACTGCTGCGGGGTTTGGCCAAAATGTGACCCATCACCGATCTCAGTAATATGCATATTTTCGGTATAAAAATTCGTAATTTCACACTGCGAATATGTGCAGAGAGACAAAATTTGGCTCCCAAATATGGCTCAAGCTTCGAATTTAAGATGTTTGGGGTATTTTGAAAACTGCAGGGTGGGTTTTGCCAAAATGTGACCCATCGCCGCTATCAGTAATTGGCATATTTTCGGTATAAAAATTAGTAATTTCAAACTGCGAATACGTGCAGAGAGCCAGAATTTGGCTCGAAAATTTGGCTCAATCGTCAAATTTGCGATGTTTGGGATATTTTGAAAACCGCAGTTTGGGTTTGGGCAAAATGTGACCCATCGCAGCTCTCAGTAATTGGCATATTTTCGGTATAAAAAGTAGTAATTTCAAACTGCGAATACGTGCAGAGAGACAGTATTTGACTACAAAATATGGCTCAAGCGTCCAATTTGGGATGTTTGGGATATTTTGAAAACTGCAAGGAGGGTTTGGGCAAAATACGATCCATCGCTGCTTTCAGGAATTGGCATATTTTCGGTATAAAAAGTAGTAATTTCAAACTGCGATTACGTGCAGAGAGCCAGAATTATGCTCCAAAATATGGCTCAAGGGTCCAATTTGGGATGTTTCGGATATTTTGAAAACTTTAGGGGGGTTTGGGCAAAATATGGCCCATCCCCGCTCTCAGTAATTGGCACATTTTCGTTATAAAATTCGTAATTTCAAACTGCGAATACGTGCAGAGAACCAGAATTTGGCTCCGAAATATGGTTCAAGGGTCGAATTTTGGTTGTTTGTGATATATTTTAAAACTGCAGGGGGGATTGGGCAAAATGTGACCCATCGCTGTTCTCAGTAATTGGCATATTTTTGGTATAAAAAGTCGTAATTTCAAACTGTGAATAAGTGCAGAGAGCCAGAATTTGGCTCCAAAAAATGGTTCAAGCGTCGCATTTGGAATGTTTGGGATATATTTTGAAACTGCAGGGGGGTTTGAGCAAAATGTGACCCATCGCTGCTCTCAGTAATTGGCATATTTACGGCATAAAAAGTCATAATTTCAATCTGCGAATAAGTGCAGAGATCCAAAATTTGGCTCCCAAATATAGCTCAAGCTTCGAATTTAAGATGTTTGGGATATTTTGAAAACTGCAGGGTGGGTTTGGCGAAAATGTGACCCATCGCCGCTATCACAAATTGGCATATTTTCCGTATAAAAATTAGTGATTTCAAACTGCGAATACGTGCAAAGAGCCAGTATTTGACTCCAAAATATGGCTCAAGCGTCGAATTGGGGATGTTTGGGATATTTTGAAAACTGCAGGGAGGGTTTGGCAAAATACGATCCATCGCTGCTTTCAGTATTTGACATATTTTCGGTATAAAATTCGTAATTTCAAACTGCGAATATGTGCAGAGAGCCAGAATTTGGCTCCAAAATATGGTTCAAGGGTCCAATTTGGGATGGATACGGATACGGATTGTCAGTTTATTGTTATTAATTCATTACATATGCGACAAATGTGATGTATACGCATAATTAATTGCAAATTCACATTAAATACATAATTTCAATCAACCATTCGTACCTCGCTACAATAGCGAGTAATATATTGATTAAGAGACAAACCTTGTTTTTATTGCATATTTCGACGTTTCAGCCGCATTAGAGCTGTTTTAGCTCTAATCAGACAAGTTGCCGTTGCCTCCTCCGCATCAGCACTAATGCGGCCGAAACGTCGAAATATGCAATAAATACAGGGTTTCTCTCCTAATCAATATCTTAGTCGCTATTGTAACGATGTATGAATGGTTGATTGAAAATAATGTATTTAATGTGAATTTGCAATTAATTACGCGTATACATCAGATTTGTCGCATATGTAATGAATGAATTTCGGGCAAATGAACTTTGCCCGAAACGCTGCGCGTACTAGTGGCTTTACAAGATCGGAAATACTGTCCTATTCAATGTATTCTCACAAACCCAATGTACCTTCTTGTATATAAATAAATAAATAAATAAATAAATAAATAAATAAATAAATAAATAAATAAATAAATAAATAAATTATTAACAATAAACTGACAATCCGTATACTGGGTGTTGGGAGTTCTTAATACATTACATATGCGGCAAATCTGATATATATACGTAATTAATTGCAAGATCACACTAAATACATTGTTTTCAATCAACCATTCGTACCTCGATAAATTAGCGAGTAAGATATTGATTAGGAGAGAAACCCTGTTTTCATTGCATATTTCGACGTTTCAGCCGGATTAGAGCGGTTTTAGCTCTATTCAGACTAGTTGCCGTTGCCTCTTCCGCATCAGCTCTAATGCGGCTGAAACGTCGAAATATGCAATAAAAACAGGGTGTCTCTCCTAATCAATATCTTACTCGTTATTGTAACGAGGTACGAATGGTTGATTAAAAATAATGTATTTAATGTGAATTTGCAATTAATTACGCGTATACATCAGATTTGTTGCATATGTAATGAATTAATAACAATAAACTGTCAATCCTTAAAAACATGGGAAATACGACGAGATAGCCCAAAATTTTTTCAAATCACACAAATCAATGTGTTTTCATTAGAATTAACTAAAATGTTCCAGACTTTCCGTGTATGTTACAGAAAGATGTACTGCAAAAATAGCTCTAATGCGGCTGAAACGTCGAAATATGCAATAAAATCAGGGTTTCTCTCCTTGGATACGGATTGTCAGTTTATTATTATTAATTCATACATATGCAACAAATCTGATGTATACGCGTAATTGATTGCAAATTCACATTAATTAAATACATTATTTCAATCAACCATTCGTACCTCGATAAATTAGCTAGTAAGATATTGATTAGGAGAGAAACCCTGTTTTTATGGCATATTTCGACGTTTTAGCCGCATTAGAGCTGTTATAGATCTAATCAGACAAGTTACCGTTGCCTCCTCCGCATCAGCTCTAACGCGGCTGAAACGTCGAAATCGACGTTTCAGCTGATGCGGAGAAGGCAACAGCAACTTGTCTGATTAGAGTTAGAACAGCTCTAATGCGACTGAAACGTCGAAATATGCAATAAAAACAAGGTTTCTCTCTTAATCAATGTCCTACTCGCTACTTTACCGAGATACACATTAAATTGCAAATGCATATTAAATACATTATTTTCAATCAACCATTTGTATCTCGGTAAAGTAGCGAGTAGGACATAGATTAGGAGAAAAACCTTGTTTTTATTGCATATTTCGACGTTTCAGGCGCATTAGAGCTGTTTTAGTTCGCATCAGCTCTAATGCGACTGACACGTCGAAATATGCAATAAAAACAGGGTTTCTCTCATAATCAATATCTTACTCGCTAATTTAACTAGGTACAAATGGTTGATTGAAAATATTGTGTTTAATGTGAATTTGCAGTTAAATACGCGTATACATCAGATTTGTTGCTTATGTAATGATTTAATAACAATAAACTGGCAATCCTTAAAAACGTGGAAAAAATGACGAGATAGTCCATTATTCGTTCAAATCACACAAATCAATGTGTTTTCATTAGAATTAATGTTACAGAAAGAAGATGTACTGCAAAAACAGCTCTAATGAGGCTGAAACGTGGAAATATGCAATAAAATCAGGATTTCTCTCCTTGGATACGGATTGTCTGCTTATTGCTATTAATTCATTACACTTGCGACAAATTTGATGTATACGCGTAATTAATTGCAAATTCACATTAAATACATTATATCAATCAACCATTCGTACCTCGTTACAATAGCGAGTAAAATATTGATTAAGAGGCAAACCTTGTTTTTATTGCATATTTCGACGTTTCAGCCGCATTAGAGCTCCTTTAGCTCTAATCAGACAAGTTGCCGTTGCCTCCGCATCAGCTCTAATGCGGCTGAAACGTCGAAATATGCAATAAAAACAAGGTTTCTCTCCTAATCAATATCTTATTCGCTATTGTAACGAGGTACGAATGGTTGATTGAATATAAATAGTGAATTCGTTCACTACATGCGAGAACAGAGGCTTACTCCCGCCGTTTACCCGTTGGAGCTTTCTTTGTGCTAGAACATTGCCGGAGACTGGAGGAGGTCCAACGGGTAAATGGCGGGAGTAAGCCCCCGCTCTTGCATGTAGTGAATGAATTCACTACAAATATTCAATCAACCAATCGTACCTCGTTAAAAAAGCCAGTAATATTTTGATCATGAGAGAAACCATGCTTTTATTGCATATTTCGACGTTTCAGCCGCATTAGAGCTGATGCGGAGGAGGCAACGAATTCGCTCACTACATGGGAGACTTGGGGCTTACTCCCGCCGTTTACCCGTTGAACCTCCTCCAGTCTCCGGCAATGTTCTAGCACAAAGAAAGCTCCAAGGGGTAAACGGCGGGAGTATGCCTCTGCTCTCGCATGTAGTGAACGAATTCACTATTTATATTCATTCAACCATTCGTACCTCGTTACAATAGCGACTAAGATATTGATTAGGAGAGAAACCCTGTTTTTATTGCATATTTCGACGTGCCAGCCGCATTAGAGCTGATGCGGAGGAGGCAACGGCAACTTGTCTGATTAGAACTAATCAGCTCTAATGCGGCTGAAACGTCGAAATATGCAATATAAACAAGGTTTCTCTCCTAATAAATGTCTTTCTCACTAATTTAACGAGGTACGAATGGTTGATTGAAAATAATGAATTTAATGTGAATTTGCAATTAATTACGCGTATACATCAGATTTGTCGCATATGTAATGAATTAATAACAATAAACTGACAATCCGTATCCAAGGAGAGAAACCCTGATTTTATTGCATATGTCGACGTTTCAGCCGCATTAGAGTTGTTTTTGCAGTACATCTTCTTTCTGTAACATATACGGAAAATCTGGAACATTTTAGTTAATTCTAATGAAAACACATTAATTTGTATGATTTGAACGAATAATGGACTAACTATCTCGTCGTTTTTACCACATTTTTAAGGATGGCCAGTTTAATGTTATCAATATCTTACTCATTATTGTAACGAGGTACGAATGGTTGATTGAAAATATTGTATTTAATGTGAATTTGCAATTAATTACGCGTATACAACAGATTTGTCGCAAATGTAATGAATTAATAACAATAAACTGGCAATCCTTACAAACGTGGGAAATACGACGAGATAGTCCATTATTCGTTCAAATCACACAAATCAATGTGTTTTCATTAGAATTAACTAAAATGTTCCAGATTTTCCGTGTATGTTACAGAAAGAAGACTATGTATGTTTCAGAATGAAGATTATGTATGTTACAGAAAGCTGCAAAAACAGCTCTAATGCGGCTGAAACGTCGAAATATGCAATAAAATCAGGGTTTATCTCCTTGGACACGGATTGTCAGTTTATTGTTATTGATTCATTACATATGCGACAAATCTGATGTATACGCGAAATTAATTACAAATTCACATTAAATACATTATTTACATCAACCATTCGTACCTCGATGCAATAGCGAGTAAGATATTGACTAGGAGAGAAACCCTGTTTTTATTGCATAATTCGACTTTTCAGCCGCATTAGATCTGATGCGAAGGAGGCAACGGCAACTTTTCTGATTAGAGCTAAAACAGCTCTAATGCGGCTGAAACGTCGAAATATGCAATGAAAACAAGGTTTCTCTCCTAATCAATGTCCTACTCGCTACTTTACCGAGATACAAATGGTTGATTGAAAATAATGTATTTAATGTGCATTTGCAATTAAATACGAGTTTGCATCATATATATCGTATATGTAGTGAATTCGTTCACTACATGCGAGAGTGGGGGCTTACTCCCGCCATTTACCCGTTGGACCTCCTACAGTCTCCGGCAATGTTCTGGCACAGAGAAAGCTCCAATGGGTAAACGGCGGGAGTAAGCCCCCGCTCTCGCTTGTAGTAAACGAATTCACTACATATATTCAATCAAACAATCGTACCTCGTTAAAATAGCGAGTAATATATTGATCATGAGAGAAACCCTGTTTTTATTGCATATTTCGATGTTTCAGCCGCATTAGAGCTGATGCGAAGGAGGCAACGGCAACTTTTCTGATTAGAGCTAAAACCGCTCTAATCCGGTTGAAACGTCGAAATATGCAATAAAAATAGGGTTTCTTTCCTAATCAATATCTTATTTGCTAGTTTAACGAGGTACGAATGGTTGATTGAAAATTATGTATTTAATGTGAATTTGCAATTAATTACGCGAATACATCAGATTTGTCGCATATGTAATGAATTAATAACAATAAACTGACAATCCGTATCCAAGGTGAGAAACCCTGATTTTTTGCATATTTCGACGTTTCAGCCGCATTAGAGCTCTTTTAGCTCTAATCAGACAAGTTGCCGTTGCCTCCGCATCAGCTCTAATGCGGCTGAAACGTCGAAATATGCAATAAAATCAGGGTTTCTCTCCTAATCAATATCTTAGTCGCTATTGTAACGAGGTACGAATGGTTGATTGAAAATAATGTATTTAATGTGAATTTGCAATTAATTACGCGTATACGTCAGATTTGTAGCATATGTAATGAATTAATAACAATAAACTGACAATCCGTATACTGGGTTTTGGNTTAATGTGCATTTGCAATTAAATACGAGTTTGCATCATATATATCGTATATGTAGTGAATTCGTTCACTAAATGCGAGATGTGGGGGCTTACTCCCGCCATTTACCCGTTGGATCTCTTCCAGTCTCCGGCAATGTTCTGGCACAGAGAAAGCTCCAACGGGTAAACGGCGGGAGTAAGCCCCCACTCTCGCTTGTAGTGAAACGAATTCACTACATATATTCAATCAAACAATCGTACCTCGTTAAAATAGCGAGTAATATATTGATCATGAGAGAAACCCTGTTTTTGTTGCATATTTCGATGTTTCAGCCGCATTAGAGCTGATGCGAAGGAGCAACGGCAACTTTTCTGATTAGCTAAAACCGCTCTAATCCGGTTGAAACGTCGAAATATGCAATAAAAACAGGGTTTCTCTCCTAATCAATATCTTACTCGCTAGTTTAACGAGGTACGAATGGTTGATTGAAAATTATGTATTTAATGTGAATTTGCAATTAATTACGCGAATACATCAGATTTGTCGCATATGTAATGAATTAATAACATAAACTGACAATCCGTATCCAGGTGAGAAACCCTGATTTTTTGCATATTTAGACGTTTCAGCCGCATTAGAGCTCTTTTAGCTCTAATCAGACAAGTTGCCGTTTGCCTCCGCATCAGCTCTAATGCGGCTGAAACGTCGAAATATGCAATAAAATCAGGGTTTTCTCCTAATAAATATCTTAGTCGCTATTGTAACGAGGTACGAATGGTTGATTGAAAATAATGTATTTAAAGTGAATTTGCAATTAATTACGCGTATACATCAGATTTGGTCGCATAAGTAATGAATTAATAACAATAAACTGACAATCCGTATACTGGGTTTTGGGAGTTCTTAATACATTACTTATGCGACAAATCTGATATATATGCTTAATTAATTGCAAGATCACATTAAATACATTATTTTCAATCAACCATTCGTACTCGATAAATTAGCGAGTAAGATATTGATTAGGAGAAAAACCCTTTATTTATTGCATATTTCGACGTTTCAGCCGGATTAGAGCGGTTTTAGCTCTATTCAGACAAGTTGCCGTTGCCTCCTCTGCATCAGCTCTAATGCCGCTGAAACGTCGAAATATGCAATAAAAACAGGGTTTCTCTCCTAATCAATATCTTACTCGTTATTGTAACGAGGTACGAATTGAAAATAATGTATTTAATGTGAATTTGCAATTAATTACGCGTATACATCAGATTTGTCGCTTATGTAATGAATTAATAATAATAAACTGACAATCCGTATCCAAGGAGAGAAACCCTGATTTTATTGCATATTTCGACGTTTCAGCCGCATTATAGCTGTTTTTGCAGTTCATCTTCTTTCTGTAACATACGCGGCAAATCTGGAACATTGTAGTTAATTCTAATGAAAATACATTGATTTCTGTGATTTGAATGAATAATGGACTATCTCGCTTTTTCCCACGTTTTTAAGGATTGCCAGTTTATTGTTATTAATTCATTTCATATGCGACAAATCTGATGCATACGCGTAATTAATTGCAAATTCACATTAAATATATTATTTTCAATCAACCATTTTCAGCCGCATTAGAGCTGTGTTAGCTCTAATCAGACAAGTTGCCGTTGCCTCCTCCGCATCAGCTCTAATGCGGCTGAAACGTCGAAATATGCAATAAAAACAGGGTTTCTCTCCTACGAAACGGATTGTCAGTTTATTGTTATTAATTCATTACATATGCGACAAATCTGATGTATACACGTAAATAATTGCAAATTCACATTAAATACATTATTTTCAATCAACCATTCGTAGCTCGTTAAATTAGCGAGTAAGATATTGATTAGGAGAGAAACACTGTTTTTATTGCATATTTCGACGTTTCAGCCTCATTAGAGCTGGTGCGGAGGAGGAAACAGCATCTTGTCTGATTAGAGCTAAAACAGCTCTAATGCGGCTGAAACGTCGAAATATGCAATAAAATCAAGGTTTCTCTCCTAATCAATGTCCTACTCGTTACTTTACCGAGATACAAATGGTTGATTGAAAATAATGTATTTAATGTGCATTTGCAATTTAATGTGTATCTCTGTAAAGTAGCGAGTAGGACATTGATTAGGAGAGAAACCTTGTTTTTATTGCATATTTCGACGTTTCAGCCGCATTAGAGCTGTTCTAACTCTAATCAGACAAGTTGCCGTTGCCTTCTCCGCATCAGCTGAAACGTCGATTTCGACGTTTCAACCGCATTAGAGCTGATGCGGAGGAGGCAACGGTAACTTGTCTGATTAGAGCTAACTGCTCTAATGCGGCTAAAACGTAAAATATGCCATAAAAACAGGGTTTCTCTCCTAATCGATATCTTACTAGCTAATTTAACGAGGTACGAATGGTTGATTGAAATAATGTATTTAATGTGAATTTGCAATCAATTACGCGTATACATCAGATTTGTTGCATATGTATGAATTAATAACAATAAACTGAAAATCCGTATCCAAAGAGAGAAACCCTGATTTTATTGCATATTTCGACGTTTCAGCCGCATTAGAGCTATTTTTGCAGTACATCTTTCTGTAACATATACGGAATGTCTGGAACATTTTAGTTAATTCTAATGAAAACACATTGATTTGTGTGATTTGAACGAATAATGGACTATCTCGTCGTATTTCCCATGTTTTTGAGGATGGACAGTTTATTGTTATTAATTCATTACATATGCAACAAATCTGATGTATACGCGTAATTAATTGCAAATTCACATTAAATACATTATTTTAAATCAACCATTCGTACCTCGTTACAATAACGAGTAAGATATTGATTAGGAGAGAAACCCTGTTTTTATTGCATATTACGACGTTTCAGCCGCATTTGAGCTGATGCGGAAGAGGCAACGGCAACTAGTCTGAATAGAGCTAAAACCGCTCTAATCCGGCTGAAACGTCGAAATATGCAATGAAAACAGGGTTTCTCTCCTAATAAATATCTTACTCGCTAATTTATCGAGGTACGAATGGTTGATTGAAAATAATGTATTTAATGTGATCTTGCAATTAATATGCATATATATGTGATTTGTCGCATATGTAATGTATTAAGAACTCCCAACACCCAGTATACGGATTGTCAGTTTATTGTTAATATTTTATTTATTTATTTATTTATTTATTATTTATTTATTATTTATTTATTTATTTATTTATTTATTTATTCATTTATTTATTTATTTATTTATTTATTTATTTATTTATTTATTTATTTATTTATTCATATACAAGTAGGTACATTGGGTTTGTGAGAATACATTGAATAGGACAGTATTTCCGATCTCGTAAAGTCACTAGTACGCGCAGGGTTTCGGCAAAGTTCATTTGCCCGAAATTCATTCATTACATATGCGACAAATCTGATGTATACGCGTAATTAATTGCAAATTCACATTAAATACATTATTTTCAATCAACCATTCATACCTCGTTACAATAGCGACTAAGATATTGATTAGGAGAGAAACCCTGTATTTATTGCATATTTCGACGTTTCGGCCGCATTAGAGCTGATGCGGAGGAGGCAACGGCAACTTGTCTGATTAGAGCTAAAACAGCTCTAATGTGGCTGAAACGTCGAAATATGCAATAAAAACAAGGTTTATCTCTTAATCAATATATTACTCGCTATTGTAGCGAGGTACGAATGGTTGATTGAAATAATGTATTTAATGTGAATTTGCAATTAATTACGTGTATACATCAGATTTGTCGCATATGTAATGAATTAATAACAATAAACTGACAATCCGTATCCTAGGAGAGAAACCCTGATTTTATTGCATATTTCGACGTTTCAGGCGCATTAAAGCTGTTTTTGCAGTACATCTTCTTTCTGTAACATACACGGAAAGTCTTGAACATTTTAGTTAATTCTAATGAAAACACATTGATTTGTGTGATTTGAACGAATAATGGACTATCTCGTCGTATTTCCCACGTTTTTAAGGGTTGCCAGTTTATTGTTATTAATTCATTACATATGCGACAAATCTGATATATATGCGTAATTAATTGCAAGATCACATTAAATACATTATTTTCAATCAACCATTCGTACCTCGATAAATTAGCGAGTAAGATATTTATTAGTAGAGAAACCCTTTTTTTTGCATATTTCGACGTTTCAGCCGGATTAGAGCGGTTTTAGCTCTATTCAGACTAGTTGCCATTGCCTCCTCCGCATCAGCTCTAATGCCGCTGAAATGTCGAAATATGCAATAAAAACAGGGTTTCTCTCCTAATCAATATCTTACTCGTTATTGTAACGAGGTACGAATGGTTGATTGAAAATAATGTATTTAATGTGAATTTGCAATTAATTACGCGTATACATCAGATTTGTCGCATATGTAATGAATTAATAACAATAAACTGACAATTCGTATCCAAGGAGAGAAACCCTGATTTTATTGCATAGTTCGACGTTTCAGCCGCATTATAGCTGTTTTTGCAGTACATCTTCTTTCTGTAACATACACGGAAAATCTGGAACATTGTAGTTAATTCTAATGAAAACACATTGATTTGTGTGATTTGAACGAATAATGGACTTTCTCGTCGTATTTCCCATGTTTTTGAGGATTGACAGTTTATTGTTATTAATTCATTACATATGCAACAAATCTGATGTATACGCGTAATTAATTGCAAATTCACATTAAATACATTATTTTAAATCAACCATTCGTACCTCGTTACAATAACGAGTAAGATATTGATTAGGAGAGAAACCCTGTTTTTATTGCATATTACGACGTTTCAGCCGCATTAGAGCTGATGCGGAAGAGGCAACGGCAACTAGTCTGAATAGAGCTAAAACCGCTCTAATCCGGCTGAAACGTCGAAATATGCAATGAAAACAGGGTTTCTCTCCTAATAAATATCTTACTCGCTAATTTATCGAGGTACGAATGGTTGATTGAAAATAATGTATTTAATGTGATCTTGCAATTAATTACGCATATATATGAGATTTGTCGCATATGTAATGTATTAAGAACTCCCAACACCCAGTATACGGATTGTCAGTTTATTGTTAATATTTTATTTAATTATTTATTTATTTATTTATTTATTTATTTATTTATTTATTTATTTATTTATTTATATACAAGAAGGTACATTGGGTTTGTGAGAATACATTGAATAGGACAGTATTTCCGATCTCGTAAAGCCACTAGTAAGCGCAGGTTTCGGTAAAGTTCATTTGCCCGAAATTCATTCATTACATATGCGACAAATCGATGTATACGCGTAATTAATTGCAAATTCACATTAAATACATTATTTTCAATCAACCATTCATACCTCGTTACAATAGCGACTAAGATATTGATTAGGAGAGAAACTCTGTATTTATTGCATATTTCGACGTTTCGGCCGCATTAGAGCTGATGCGGAGGAGGCAACGGCAACTTGTCTGATTAGAGCTAAAACAGCTCTAATGTGGCTGAAACGTCGAAATATGCAATAAAAACAAGGTTTATCTCTTAATCAATATATTACTCGCTATTGTAGCGAGGTACGAATGGTTGATTGAAATAATGTATTTAATGTGAATTTGCAGTTAATTACGTGTATACATCAGATTTGTCGCATATGTAATGAATTAATAACAATAAACTGACAATCCGTATCCTAGGAGAGAAACCCTGATTTTATTGCATATTTCGACGTTTCAGGCGCATTAAAGCCGTTTTTGCAGTACATCTTCTTTCTGTAACATACACGGAAAGTCTGGAACATTTTAGTTAATTCTAATTAAACACATTGATTTGTGTGATTTGAACGAATAATGGACTATCTCGTCGTATTTCCCACGTTTTTAAGGGTTGCCAGTTTATTGTTATTAATTCATTACATATGGGACAAATCTGATATATATGCGTAATTAATTGCAAGATCACATTAAATACATTATTTTCAATCAACCATGCGTACCTCGACAAATTAGCGAGTAAGATATTTATTAGTAGAGAAACCCTTTTTTTATTGCATATTTCGACGTTTCAGCCGTATTAGAGCGGTTTTAGCTCTATTCAGACTAGTTGCCATTGCCTCCTCCGCATCAGCTCTAATGCCGCTGAAATGTCGAAATATGCAATAAAAACAGGGTTTCTCTCCTAATCAATATCTTTCTCGTTATTGTAACGAGGTACGAATGGTTGATTGAAAATAATGTATTTAATGTGAATTTGCAATTAATTACGCGTATACATCAGATTTGTCGCATATGTAATGAATTAATAACAATAAACTGACAATTCGTATCCAAGGAGAGAAACCCTGATTTTATTGCATATTTCTACGTTTCAGCCGCATTATAGCTGTTTTTGCAGCACATCTTCTTTATGTAACATACACGGAAAATCTGGAACATTGTAGTTAATTCTAATGAAAACACATTGATTTGTGTGATTTGAACGAATAATGGACTATCTCGTCGTTTTTCCCACGTTTTTAAGGATTGCCAGTTTATTGTTATTAATTCATTACATATGCAACAAATCTGATTTATTTGAAAATAAATCAGATTTTGACAAATCAGATTGGGATATTTTGAAAACTGCAGTGAGGGTTGGGCAAAATGCGATCCATCGATGCTTTCAGTAATTGGCATATTTTCGGTATAAAAATTCGTAATTTCAAACTGCGAATACTTGCAGAGAGCCAGAATTTGGATCCAAAATATGGCTCAAGGGTCGAATTTGGGATGTTTCGGATATTTTGAAAAGTTCAGGGGGGTTTGGGCAAAATGTGACCCATCGCCGCTCTCAGCAATTGGCACCTTATCGGTATAAAATTCGTAATTTCAAACTGCGAATACGTGCAGAGAGCCAGAATTTGGCTCCAAATATGGCTCAAGCGTCGCATTTCGGATGTTTGGGATATTTGAAAAACTACAGGAGGGTTTGGGCTAAATGTGATCCATCACCGCTTTCAGTAATGGCATATTTTCGCTATAAAAAGTCTTAATTTAAAACTGCGAATACGCGCCGAGAGCCAGAATTTGGCTCCAAAATATGGCTCAAGCGTCGCATTTCGGATGTTTGGGATATTTTGAAAACTACAGGGAGGGTTTGGGCAAAATGTGATCCATCACCGCTTTCAGTAATTGGCATATTTTCGCTATAAAAAGTCTTAATTTAAAACTGCGAATACGTGCAGAGTGCCAGAATTTGTCTTCAAAATATGGCTCAAGGGCCGAATTTGGGATGTTTGTGAAATATTTTAAAACTGCAGGGGGGTTTGGGCAAAATGTGACCCATCACCGCTCTCAGTAATTGGCATATTTTTGGTATAAAAAGTCGTAATTTCAAACTGCGAATAAGTGCAGAGAGACAGAATTTGGCTCCAAAATATGGTTCAATCGTCGATTTGGATGTTTGGGATATTTGAAAACTGCAGTGGGGGTTTGGGCAAAAATTGACCCATCGCAGCTCTCAGTAATTGGCATATTTTCGGTATAAAAATTCGTAATTTCAAGCTGCGAAAACGTGCAGAGAGCCAGAATTTGGCTCCAAAATATGGTTCAGGCGTCGAATTTGGGATGTTTGGGTTATTTTGAAAACTGCAGGGAGGGTTTGGGCAAAATGCGATCTCTCGCTGCTTTCAGTAATTGGCATATTTTCGGTATAAAAGTAGTAATTTCAAACTGCGAATACATGCAGAGAGGCAGAATTTGCCTCCAAAATATGGCTCAAGGGTCGAATTTGGGATGTTTGGGATATTTTGAAAACTGCAGGGGGTTTGGGCAAAATGTGACCCATCGCCTCTCTCAGTAATTGACGTATTTTCGGTATAAAATGTCGTAATTTCAAACTGCGAATACGTGCAGAGAGACAGAATTTGGCTCCGAAATGTGGTTCAAGGGTTGAATTTGGGATGTTAGTGATATATTTTAAAACTGCAGGGGGGTTTGGCCAAAATATGACCCATCGCTGCTCCCAGTAATTGGCATACTTTCGGTATAAAAAGTCGTATTTTCAAACTGCGAATACGTGCAGAGAGCCAGAATTTGGCTCCAAAATATGGCTCAGTCCTCGAATTTGGGATGTTTTTGATATTTTAAAAGACAGCAGTGGGGGTTTGGGCAAAATGTGACCCATCGCTGCTCTCAGTAATTGGCATATTTACGGTATAAAGAGTCGTAATTTCAAACTCCGAATAAGTGCAGAGAGCCAGAATTTGGGATGTTAGTGATATATTTTAAAACTGCAGGTGGGTTTGGGCAAAATGTGACCCATCGCCGCTCCCAGTAATTGGTATATTTTCGGTATAAAAGTAGTAATTTCAAACTGGGAATACATGCAAAAGCCAGAATTTGCCTCCAAAATATTGCTCAAGGGTCGAATTTGGGATGTTTCGGATATTTTGACAACTGCAGAGGGGTTTGGGCAAAATGTGACCCATCGCCGCTCTCAGTATATGGCATATTTTCGGTATAAAATGTCGTAATTTCAAACTGCGAATAAGTGCAGAGATGCAGAATTTGTCTCCAAAATATCGCTCAAGCGTCGAATTTGGAAAGTTTGGGATATTTTTTAAAACTGCAGTGGGGGTTTGGGCAAAATGTGACCCATCGGCGCTCTCAGTAATTGGCATATTTTCGGTATAAAAAATCGTAATTTCAAACTGCAAATACGTGCATAGAGCCAAAATTTGGCGCCAAATATGGCTCAAGCGTTGAATTTGGGATGTTTGGGATATTTTGAAAACTGCAGGGACGGTTTGGGTAA
>WNGS01027961.1:0-11075 GCA_020271785.1 Procambarus virginalis | reverse complement strand
TATATATATATATATATATATATATATATATATATATATATATATATATATATAAGAAAAACATGGAAGGGAGTACCACCTCTGCTGGAAGAAGGGGGACCCATAGCCTCGGAGGAAATCACACATAATGCATTGGAGGGAATGTAGGTCCCCTCCAATACAATTTTTGTGTGTGCTTTTCTCCTACCACCCCCTTCCTTTTTTTTTTATTTTATGCTTTATTGTGTATTTAAAGGTTACAAAACATACAAGACAAATGCCTAAAGGTTATGTATCTCTTGAAGCTCCTCCGCTTCCGGACAGGAACCAAGGATGCAGCAAGCATTTCCCCTCTGGATCGCCACACTGAGGCGCCGAAACAAAAAACTGCAAGCCCTTGGGTCTCTGGTGACGTCGATGAGCTTGGAACCCAATTCCTTGAGAAATCCCAAGGCACTCTTGCCCCAGGGGCCATGCGTCTCAGACGCTATGGGAACAAAGAGGTATTGGCCTGCCAGTCGCCTGTATTTGAGAGATTTTGCTGTTTCCCTGTGGTTGGCCGCCCCACCTGCTTGATCAGCTCCGAAGTGTACATAGGTGTCAGCCAGGGTTGATACACATGTGTAGTCCCACACCAACTGTCTACCCTCCTTCCATGAGTATATGGTGATGCCATCAGGGCGAAGTGCGGGGAAATCCGGGTTCTGGACCCCTAGGATGCGAGGTTCTCTCTCCGCTGGGCACTTAGCTGAGACGAGGCTTCTCTTGATGATGTCATTGACCTCGTTGTGTCTTGCATGCCAGCCCTTTGTGCTTCCACAATGCAACCCATGCAGTCCGTATTGGTCTGCTTCCACCCTGTTGCAAATACACTTGTATTCAGTGTGAATTGGGGCACCAAGGCGGAGGGCCACTGCTACACGAAGGGATTCTGGATCTAGGCGCGTGCCCATTGCTGACATGGGTACTGCGAGGAGGAAGTCTCCTGCATGGGGGGCACGCACTGCTCTGAGGCGGGCTTTCTCCTTGTCTGATGTTGCGGCGCTGAGCATGGCATCAGCTACTTTTTCCACTAGAGGGTGGTCCCAGCCGGACTGTTTGTGTTGTTTTGTTGGCTCTATAATGGTTGCTGGGGCTTCCAGAACATCCCACTGATTTGAACATTCAGTGAAAGCAGGATCGTGTATTCCTGCTGAATCTGCTGAATATGCTGAATATATGCTGAATGCTGAATATATATATATATATATATATATATATATATATATATATATATATATATATATATATATATATATATATATATATATATATTAGTATATTTTGGTAGCAGTCTTTCCTGTAGACATATATTATTAAATATGACCGAAAAGTAAGATTAATAATTCTAACACGAATTTTCTTGATTTTCCTTATGTTTCTTTTTACTGGTGATGGTAAATGAAAAATCATTCTCCAAAATTCATTATTATTCCTAGTCTGACGCGACACTTGAGCGCGTTTCGTAAAACTTATTACATTTTCAAAGACTTTAGTTTATCCACACACAACTTATGCCTGAAACAGCATTAGCTCTTATACCTGCATTTGGGCGAGGTGATGTAATACAATAGTGGGGTGAAAAACAAACTTTCAACAAAACACAGAACACAGAACAATGGGTATAGATTTGAACAATGGGTATAGATTTGAACAATGGGTATAGATTTGACAACAGAGCCCTGTTGCTTATGCATCGTTATGCATAAGCATAAGCGATGCATAAGCAACAGGGCTCCATTAAGGAACATATATTCTCTTCCCACAACCAAACCATCACCAGAGAAATCTTAACAAACAACACAGAAATCATTGATAGATACAGCGACAGCAGGCGGCTTGACGTCTGCGAGGCACTACACATCAAGAAGTCAACACCAGCAATCAACAGCCAATTAACGCACAACTATATTCTACCCACGTCAAGACTCCGCTCCAATATAGAAACATCAAGAAATATGGGCCAATAGGCCTTCTACAGTTCTATTTGTACCCAACTTCTGCAAATCTATACCCATTGTTCTGTGTTCTGTGTTTTGTTGAAAGTTTGTTTTTCACACCACTATTGTATTACATCACCTCACCCAAATGCATTATTTTTTACTGATAAAATGTTTCTTAACTTTTATGGGCTCACCATAGCCCATGCTACATGGACACTTCGTTCTGAGTAGCTAAATCTGAAACAACAACAAGCTTCTTAACTCCTGCTCCGCCTCTTCCTTCTGGATGTTTTTATTACCGCTCCAGCTCCTCATCCTCCTGCTGCTGCTGCTTCCAATCCCTCCTCCCACCCCTATGGCTGCTACTGCTGCTTCCTCCTTCTGCAGGTTTTTGTTACGTCTCCTGCTGCTTCCAGCTCCTCCTCCTTATGCTGCTGCTTCCAGCTCCTCCTCCTCCTTATGCTGCTGCTTCCTGGAGGGTTTGCTTCTTATTCTTCCTATACTCTCTCTCTTTAAACCTACTTTCTTTATTCTATATTGTTCTCATCTCCAACCCTATGTTACATCTCATCACGCTCCCCAAAACCCTCTCTCTCTCTCTCTGTCAAAAACACAGGGGGAGGAGTTTACAAACTTTATGACCCTTTCACCCACTCACCTGCATCTTCCGACTTCAGACTCCTCCCTCAACTCGCTCCTCCATTCACACTCTTTCTTCTCATCTTCAAAAAAAAATGCAGCACGACCTTTTCTCAACCTTTTCACGACTACACACAAAACACTCGAACACTTCTTGCTCCTCCCATTCATCTCTCAGCCAATCACAGTCCTACTTTTTCTTCTTCAAACAAAAAAAAACACTCAGCATAGCTTCACAACGATCTCACACAACTTTCACACAACCTTACTCACCTGTCTCTTCCCGCCAAACACACACCGAAACTACGACGTTGGTACAACGTTCGAACAAATTTTTAACACTTCTTAACCAATTATAACAACCAATATAGCAAGTTGTAACAACGTTCCAATATTCATAAACACATTAAGCCAAGATGTAACAACTTTATTACAAGTTGTAACAAGAAGAAAATAGAGACAGTTTTGGTTTGTGTTTCCAGGGTTCCTATATTTATCGTACATCTGGCAACACGTCCCCTTCCGCCACCCTATATTGCCAAACGTTCCCACAACGTTATCACAACTTTTGACGTGGCCGAAACCCCTCCATCCCAAAATGGAGGGAACGGGCTATGTCATAAATCTCCCTACTGCTCACCGGCCATACTGAAGTTCGCCTGACACTGAGAAGTGGTTCTAAGTTCTAAGGTTTCCTTTTTGTTGTGTAGTCATAAATCCATAACATTTGTAGTTATAAATTTTTGCATCCAAATTTTGCATATATATGGATGGCCACATTTAAAAAATGTTTTACAGTAAACTGTACTCTCAAACTATATTTTTTAACAAGGAACATGAATGTTATATGCCATTCTAAAACATTATGAATAAAATAACAATTGGTTACATTTTAATATCTTTATCACTAATTTAAAATTGTGATTTTTTTTATTTTTTTTATTTTTTTATTTTCTATATTTTTTTTCTGTTCATGGTATGATGTTGATCTGTTAGGAAAAGTTGGAGCATTTAACATGAAGATATTACTCACAAAAAATTTAGTGTGTTTGAGGAAGTTTTGGTGCGCCGTCACCGGGGCCTCATAATTAGTTGATAGATTACTTGTTATTGTTTGATCATGTGTCCAGCGATCGTAGAAAATGGTTATGAATATAGGTTTTGGTGGTTTTAAAGACAAGTGTGTATCCAGATGCGAAGTGATTGCTCTGGTAGAATCTCAATTTGCTTAACAGAAGTACCCGAGGGCCCAGTTGAGTGCACGTCTTATGGCTCAGGATAATGAGGGAAGTGTTATTGGCTTAGCTAGTGTTGGTCTTGAGACCACCACAGTACCCCTGGAAGGCTGGGCACTAATTCCTCTGTAACACTTTCGGTGCATCAGCAAAGTTTCTTTCTTTTAGTAAGCTATCCTCAATTTTCGTATGAGTTTGCTTTTCTTCTGCATATCAAATTTCACCAAAAAATTATTTATTTAATCGCTGATATAAGTCATTCCCTATTTACCCAAATTTTAATCTTTATTTCACATTCTACCACACTGACTTTATTTTGTTCCACATTCACTTTCAGTTATCTCCTCACATTTATCAAAATAACATCCATTAATGAACATGTGTTGAAAGCTGGAATAAAGAGGTGTTGAGTAAGAGTTTACGAGTGTAAGTGAAGGTCAAGTTAGTGAGGGCCTGTTCATCACTGATGAATGCAAAGTGGTGGCAAAGTGAAATTATCACATATTATTGATTTATCCATAATTATCACGAGAGTGACTATGACAAAATATTTCAATGCGGAAAGATTGTTAACAGTTTAAACTTCAAATTATAATATAGTACATATTATGTTCTGCTCGAACAAATATTGAAATAATATCCAGTACGCCTTGTGTAAATAATAACAGCAGCAATATCAGTTACCGAAGCAGCAGTAGTAGCAGCAACGTAGTAGCAGCAGTAGCAGGAACAACAGCCGTAGTAGCAGCAGTAGCAGGAACAACAGCCGTAGTAGCAGCAGTAGCAGGAACAACAGCCGTAGTAGCAGCAGTAGCAGGAACAACAGCCGTAGTAGCAGCAGTAGCAGGAACAACAGCCGTAGTAGCAGCAGTAGCAGGAACAACAGCCGTAGTAGCAGCAGTAGCAGGAACAACAGCCGTAGTAGCAGCAGCAGCAGCAGAAGCAGATGCAGCAGCAGCAGCTGATATGCAGCAGCAACAAGCAGTTGTGCAGCAGCAACCGTAGCAGCAGCAGCAGCAGCCGTAGTAGCAGCAGCAGCAGCTGTAGTAGTAGTAGCAGCAGCAGCCGTAGCAGGAGGAGGAGCAGCAGCAGCAGGTCTATAGGATTAACAGTAGAGAAGGGGAGCGAGAGGAAGCAGCAGGTGCTGTAGCGGTGGAGGCGTGTGTGCTACACGACGGGTCAACACACACTGGCTTCCCACTACCTGCTATGTTTGTACCCTGCTGACGGTGACGCACTACACCTCACCCACAGCTCACGGTGGTGCACTTGTGGGGAACCGACTCGTGAGATTTATATTTTTTAATTTATATGAATTTATATAGTGTTTATATTTACATTAATTTATATATTTCGATAGCAATTTATATGATGTTTAGCGGACTGTATTTCTGCAATATTCTCACAAATCGACTCCTTACACATTAGGGAGGGTTTTCATTAAATTTCATGATCATTAAATTTTTATACATATGCAGCTAATCAAACTACAGTATTAAACTACATATATTAGTAATGATAAGTGAGAGGCCTTATCTTATTGTATCTTATTGTATATCCCTTATCTATATTGTATTATCTTAGTCCACCAGGTATGAACTAGGATATTGACACAAAATAATCCTCAGTTGAGACTAGCATCCACCACCCACGTACTGATGTACCAAGATTAATTCTTCCTTCCTCTACTACACTCCTGTCAAAGAGCACTAGCTGTAAAACCTGAATCCTATATGGGACAACTATATCAGAGGAAACATTTGTATATTATATAAGATAAGGACCAAGGAATAATTACCTGGGTTTAGTCACTTTCCCGTGTCCTAACCGGAATTAATCCTATCTACCTAACATTTCTGGCCAGGAATGACTTAGATAAGATTTCGGAAAGACACTTCCCTTGTTTAGATGTTGACTGCGTGTTGATGATGGTAGAAGCACTAATTTGATCATAACACTTCGTCCAAGGGAGAACTATAGGAGCTGAACTCGCTCCAAGCGACTCTGATCTTAACAATAACTGACCTTCTACCACTAACGACTTGGCTCTCCTTGTCCAGATGTCAATAATTGGTAAAAGGGTCACATTTACTCTATTTTGATACTGATAATTAAGTTAATTCAAATGAGATGTTTTAATGATATTAAAAGTCCAAGGACTGCTGTATTAAGAATAATTCCCAACAGAATAACTGGTGAATTAATAGAGCTATGTGGCAATGAAATCTCGTTTTCTATTGATGGAAAATTCCACTGGGCTACGCTTTCGTCTATGAGAGAATTTATATATACAACAGAAGCAATCTTATCTGCATATTGTATTTAAAATTAGCAAATGATGTCAAGATTTCCGACATAATTCCCCGGGGGCTGCTCATGGGTCGAAGTCCTATTTAGAACAGACAAACACTGATACTCCTCCTTCAAATTATTAGATCAATTTGATGTTAGTAGTTAGTAATCACACATTTGTGTGTCTGTTCGTTCAGGACGGATGTCCCGTACTCGAGTTGCAGGGGTTAGAAGTCTAATGCCATTTCATTTCCCTGTTAACTCTTTGGAGGCTAAAATTCTAGCCTAATTACACATTATTTAACCCAGAGGACTGAAGGTGATCAAGTACTACAGTCAAGTATGATTCAGGGACTGCAGTGAGATCAGTGACATTAGTTATAATAATCTGAAGCTTGTTCAGGTAACTGGTCACTGATTTATAAACACTGAGGCCCATGGAATTTATCTTGATTAAATAATAAATGCATCAAAATTAGTCGCCAGATTGATATAGTCAGTCAAGCTCCCTTAAGCTTATTTGCTGGAGTTTATTTGGCTGACAAATTGGAGTTTAATTTAGTTAGTTGATTCAGAGGATTGAATAGGCCATCACTAAAGTCAAGTATGGTTCTGAGACTGCAGTGGGTTCAGTGACATTGGTCGCAGTGACTTGTAGCTGTTTAGGCTACTGTTCACTGATTTGCCACTGAGGCCTCATGAACTCATCTTCAGCTTTAAATGATGATATTAACATCAACCTCTGTTGCTGTAGTCAGCTGTAATCTCCTTAGTATAATGCTACTGGAGATATATAATCAGCTGACAATTTTAGATTTCTACTGGTATTGTTTATCTGCAGGCATAGGTCTCCTCAGGCTTAATACCGGGCCTGAGAGTAATTTACCTCCTGCAGAATTTAGCATGGTTATTCCCTGATATTTAGTAGGGCTACCGATGAATCGATGGTAGTAGTCTCTACCTACAAGGATACCGAAGTCAGTTCAGTGATCTGACTTAATATTATCTGCCAATTTTATTCCTCTATTTCTCAGGAATTTGGCGGCTGCTTTCAGACCTTGTACTTGTAGGTCTGCTGGTATTTTGTCCACCACATTGGCTTGTACTTGACAGACGTAGCTGCCTTATCGTACTGTTGGTTGTACCACCTAGTAAACTTGAAGTCCTGTATCTGTTAGAAACTCTGAGATATTGATTGTCGTCTTGGCTACAGGCCTTAATTGTAATTCATCTGCCAACTTTTTAGCGACATATGTTCTCTGGGACCCTTGCTCAAACAACCCACGGGTATGGACCTTGCCCACTTATTCTGGATGGTAATTTGGTCAGTAGGCAAAGTCGTATTACTTTTGGACTCTGCCGATTGGACGCTGATTTCTCGCACCTTGCAAAACTGTACTGTGGTGGGAATGCTATCTTCCATCTTGGGTTTGGAATACGTTAATTTCGAAGGTTTACACAGTGCTGCATGGTGCTTACCTCTTCTACACCTGTTGCAGGTGTAGAATTGGGTCTCACAATAATATATGTTGTGTGATTTGAGACACCTTGCACATTTCTCCAATTCCCGGAGTCGCTTAATACGAGTGTCTCTGTCTGGAAAATTGGCACAACGGTATGTTGAATGTTTCTTTTTGCAGAACGTACATGTCCCCCAGCCTACTGCACGCCTGGGAGTTACTGGTTTGGGTAAACTGGTAACTGGAGGCTTTTAGGATTCTGCTGCATAAGTGTCAGATTTTCTCCAACTTGATGTGAAAGTAATTGAGTGATGTTTATTTGGGGTAGTTGCTTTACCTTTAAGTTACTCATATTTTCTATTTCTGTAGAAGTGACGCACTCCACCTCACCCACACCTCATGGTGACACACTCCACCTCACCCACACCTCATGGTGACACACTCTACCTCACACACACCTCATGGTGACACACTCTACCTCACACACAACTCATGGTGACACACACTATTTCAACCTACTTCACGATGACGCACTGTACCTCACCCAACGGTCACTGTGACGCACTCTACCTACCATATATATATATATATATATATATATATATATATATATATATATATAATATATATATATATATTATTATATATATTGTGACGATAATCTCTTATCAGAGATTTAGCTGCTATTTCTGCGAATCACTCCTGTCCTCATCAATATACAAGATACGTTTTGTAGTGGCTAAACGTATATGATAGCCACACGTAAAAGCAACTCCCTCCTCCCCCCACTCCAGCACCTGGTCGACGCGCCGAACCCTTCCACTGCCTAACTAGCGACTTGCGACCATCCAGCTTCCTCATTGGCCGCCAACCAACACTCCACTCCGGCTCCCGCCAATCACAAGACCTCACCAGTTATTGTTGGAGTCCCTTGCGTTTCTGCCAGCCAGAATATTGTGTGCTCGCAAGCTGTGAACTCCTAAGTGACTCACCTTGTGTGGTCAAATAGAGGTTTATAGTTAGTGCATATATTCCAGCATCATATTTTATTTACTTTGTATGTCAATTCTCCTCCCCATTAACGTAATCTATTTTCATGTTTATGTATTTTTTTCCACTTGACATTTGTTACCATTAAGCCAAGATTTTGCATTTGTTTCAATTTGTGTTTTTTTATTGTTATTAAAATCCAGTTTTTATTATTGTCTTAATTTCCAACCTTACCACAGATTACCAATCACGCAGTCATTCTTTTTTTTCTCTTTTTTTTTCCTTTTCTTTTTTTTATATTATATGTGGCCCAGCACTGACACCTGCTAGTTGGAAGACTGCCGACCACCATTTCCAACTCGTTACCGTCACATATTAAATGGGGGCCTGTCCACGGAGCCACTATTAAAGGGGCCTGTCCACGGAGCTTCACTCAGGTATTGGTAATTGTGGTAAGCACACTTGGCTCTTATTTCCCTTGCTTCCATTATTCACATTAATCATTCTTATTTTATATGGTGCTGTGTATATTGTACATTACGGGAATAGCATATGGTGAGAGTGAGACAACTTTGGATTACGTGGTGACTGTAGGCCGCAGTCATACTCTTAATGGTCGTCTCCCCTTCCGTGTTATCCTCCGTGTTTAACATCTTTGTCCCCCAATATTTCTCACTTTTTGACAGATTATCACATAGGTACCCTGGTACTGTGGTCTGTCTCCGGGTCAATAGCACCCAAGTCCTGCAATCCGACTCTAGGAGGAAAAAGAGGGCTTTAGATCCTCTAGCACGAACTATTATTGGCGAATTGGGACCTCGCCGATAGTTCTCGTCACCAGTTGACACTCGCACCCTACTCGTCGGTCAGACTGATGGTATTTACCAAAAGGTAGGGAATTGGCGTTCTTTCTTTTGAGCACAAAAGTTCGCTAATTCTGTAAATACCATATTCAATTTCAGTGGGTACCATTGCTTATGTTCTATAGTGACTTGGCAAGGTATGACTACGTTTTTGGACTACCTCATTTATTTGAAGCCATTTAGTGTTTCACTTGTATTTTAAACTTAGTTTTCACTAATTAGTAGGATTTTCTTGCCTTTATCCTCCCATAGTGAGTACCAGGTACAAGATTTCCTGCGACCTTATTCATTTACCATCTTGAATTTACTTTAATTATTAATAATTCCCCACAGGATAGGTATCAGTTGCCACGTTTCCTGTTTCTGACACTCACCATATTCTCACTATATTCATCTCCTTTGTTTTGCTATATTTTCACCATGTTCCGCTTACAAGCTTTCATAGCAATCCAGAAAAGAAATAGGGACCTTACGTCAAGCTAAGAGGGTCGATTTGTTAACTCTTGCACATGAGTATCACTTAGAAGTTCCTGATGGAGCCAACAAATTTGCCATTAATAATATGATACTGGATCACCTTGCTGAGGAAGATATTATAGATTCTTCTACTCATGAACAGTACATTATTTCAGATAAAGATGACTTGAGAGCGATAAAGCTCAGATTGGAACTTGCCAAGATCGAGCTACAGCAACAACAAGAAGCAGCTGCAATCAGAAAGGAAGAACAACGCGTGAAGCTGCAATCAGAGAGCGTGAAGCTGCCCTCAGAAGGAAGAAGCTGCCATCCGGAAGGAAGAAAGTGAAAGGGAGGCCCTACTCCTCAAGGACAGCAAGAACGTGAGTTGGCCTTATACCAACAGCGACTAGAGATACAACGGGAACACGACCAACGACAGGCAGAAGCAATGCTAGAATGTCGTAACGAGAACTCACGAGGGACGCTGCACACCAAGCTCAACTCCAACAAGCGGCAGCTAGTCTTCCTCCCAGTTTCAATATCTCCCATGCAAGTAAGTTAATGCCCCCGTTCCTCGAAACGGAGGTTGATGTGTTCTTTACCACTTTTGAGACCCTTGCTGTTCAACTTAATTGGCCTGACGACCAATGGGCTACCCTTCTCAGAGTACATTTAACAGGTAGAGCAGCAGTCACACTCAGCACTTTGGCTTCGGAAAACGACTACACCACCCTGAAACAAGCTGTGTTGGACGCCTACCTTCTCTCCACCGAAAGCTATCGACGAAAGTTTCGTGACTACGTCAAGGCAAGTACCACCACCTTCTTAGAATTTGCTAACACCAAACAAAGATATTTCATGAATGGCTGGAGGCAGGCACATGTCTCTACTTTTTCAGAACTTGTCAACCTCATACTGGTTGAAGAATTTCTGAGACGTGTACCTCCTCCTATCCGCCTATACTTAGCAGACAAGGAAGAGACGGAGTTAGTGAAGTGCGCGAAGTCAGCTGACACTTACAGCCTCATCCACCGGCTGACTCCAGATCCTACCAGCAAGAAGTCTTGGTACAGTTACGAGAAAGCGAGCCCAGATCAAGGTACCTCTCAACTGTACTGCAGGTATTGTCGATTATATGGACACACCATTGACAATGTGGTAAGTCCCAATTTAAAG
>WNGS01027947.1:0-14257 GCA_020271785.1 Procambarus virginalis | reverse complement strand
AAATGGTACCATCCGTTTTCTATGTGCGGCGGCTGGACGCCACTAGAGGAGGAAAACAAGAGCGCACAGGACGCCTGCCAAGCTTGGGAGCCATATCATGTAATCGTTTATACGTATTAAAGTCAGTAACCAGGATGACTTTACATCAACCTTACTACCAAGACTATCTCAGCTATATACAGACACCACACTGGCGACGACGATGAACTGGGAACGCAGGTATTTTGTTCAACAAAACACAAGGGAGAAGCATGCTGCCTCACGCGCCCGGAGAGGAAAGAGAAGCTGTGAGCACCATACCCCATGCTTATTTGTGCTGACTGTTGCTGATGTTGCTGTGTGCTGATCGTTGCTGTGTGCTGGCCGTTGCTGTGTGCTGGCCAATGCTGTGTGCATCCCAAGCTATGTGCTGAGAGCTGTTTACTGAGAATCTGCGATACATGTGGCCGACGCTGTGTACGAAACGACGCTTTGATGCAGTGTACAAAACCCGATGTTTTGGTTACGAAACGACGCTCCGTGCTACAAAATTCTTCACGCTGTGAACCAACTGCTGCCTACTGCTGCCAACTGCTGCCAACTGCTGACCAACTGCTGTGCCAACTGCTGACAACTGCTGTACCAACTGCTAACAACTGCTGTGTTGCTGTGAGTAGGAACAACACATGTACACAAGGGCTAGGTAAGAAGTCAGTTGCTGCTGTGTTGTGCACTGTTGTGAACTTTTGCATTAAAATGCTTGTGTGCTTTGCAAAATTAAAGTAATTACAGTGAATTCTTAAATAACATATACAGTGCAGTAAGTGTTATATATTCTGAGGAACATTTTAAGTGATAAGTTTAAATTTATTCAGTAAAAATGGCAAATATACCTCAGTTTCCTGCATTTGATCCTGACTGTGACCAGACAAACCTGTCACAGAGGTGGGTCAAATGGCTTAAAAGGTTTGAAAATTTGTTGATAGTTTCTGACATCAAAAGTGCTGAAAGAAAGCGTGCCTTTCTGCTTCATTATGCAGGTGATAGAGTTTGTGACATCTTTGATACACTGAAAGATACTGGTGGTGCCAAAGATTATGACACTGCCAAGGCCAAATTAACTGAGCATTTCAAACCAAGGCAAAATACTGCTATGGAAATTATGCATTTCAGGAGAGCAAAACAACTCTCTAATGAAACTGTTGATCAATACCATACACGTCTGCAGGGTTTAGCAACCCATTGTGAGTTTGCTGATGTTGACAAAGAAATCAAACAGCAAATAATTGAAACATGCACATCTACACGTCTTCGTCGAAGAGCTCTAGAACTTGTTGATGATGAAAGTTCTCTTACCAAGATACTGGATATGGCTCGTCGAATGGAAGATGCTGCACGTGATGCTCGTGCCATGGAGTGCAGTGCCAACAACGGTTCTGCCACTGTTACTAACAGTCATGAAGTATGTAAGGTTCAGGGAGTACACCATGATCATAGAAGATATCATGCCAAACCTAACATTAAATTGAGCCGAGAACCACATCACAACTGGAGTCATGGAACAAGACTCAAGCAGTCACAACGACTCACATCAGAGGTTGTCAACAATAAATGTTACAATTGTGGAGGAGACTACCCACACCAAGATAATGTTTGTCCTGCACAAGGTAAGAAGTGCTATGAGTGTAGAAAACTAAATCATTTTGGTGCTATGTGTCGTTCCGCACTAAAGAAACCACAATCAATAAATAAAAGCAATGTACGAGGATCAAGTCATAGGAGTCGAGGTGGCAAACACAATATTGCACCTCAAATCAAGAATGTTAATAATATACAAGACAACATTTCATTACAACCAGTCTCAGATGACAGTGAATGTGATTATATTTATGGAGTACAATCAATCACAGAATGGAATGATCTTCCAAACAACCCAGAGACTATAGTATACATTGCTGGCATTTGTCTCAAAATTCTCATTGACACTGGATCAAACATTGACACCATTGCTGAGTGCCACTATGAGAAATTTAAAAAACAGTTCCCAAAGCTTGAAAAATACAATGGCAAAGCCACTGCCTATGCTTCAAAGGTAGCCTTACCAGTGATTGGAACTTTCACTGCAGAGATTAAGTCAAAGAATGCAATGCTCATTACTACATTCCATGTTGTTAGGAATGCAAAGGAGTCTTTACTCAGTTACAAGACTTCAACCAAATTGGGGCTACTTCAGCTTTCTAATGCTGTAGCAGTGGAATCTGCAAACAATGTTGATGCTATTGTTGCTGAATTTTCTGATCGGTTTAAATCCATAGGTTGTTATACTGATAGCAAGGTACATCTGCATATCAACCCAGATGTAATTCCAGTTGCCCAACCACATCGCCGACAACCATTCCATACTCGCAAGAAAGTCGATGCCGAACTGGATAGGCTGATAGAACTAGATATCATTGAACCGGTAACAGGCCCAACACCATGGGTAAGCCCAATTGTCACTCCACCAAAGCCGAAGAATCCAGATGAGATACGCATTTGTGTAGACATGCGTGTTCCCAACAAGGCAATAATGCGTGAACGCCATCCTACACCCACTGTAGATGATATGATTTACCGCTTGAATGGTGCAACTGTATTCAGCAAGTTAGATTTAAACAAGGGCTATCATCAGCTTGAACTTGATGATGAGAGTCGATTCATCACAACGTTTACGACACATCGAGGTCTGTATAGGTACAAGCGCCTGAGTTTTGGTATTAACAGTGCTGCTGAAGTATTCCAGCACATCATCAGCCAGGTATTGCAAGATATACCTAATGCTGACAACATGTCTGATGACATCATTGTTTATGGCCGTACCCAAGCTGAACACGACAAAGCTCTTCGTGCAACATTGCAACGCTTACGAGAAAAGAATTTGACGCTAAGCCGAGCAAAGTGTGAGTTCAATCAACATAAAATTGAATTCTTTGGACATGTACTTAGTGACAAAGGTCTGTCTCCAGATCCTAAGAAAGTTGCAGATATCAAGAATGCTGCACCTCCTTCAACATCCACTGAAGTACATAGTTTTCTGGGAATGGCAAACTACTGTTCTCGCTTCATTCCAGATTTTGCTACCATTACGAAGCCTCTACGTGAGCTCCTGAAGAAAAATGCATCATGGTACTGGAGCGATGTCGAGCAAAATGCATTTGATGCTGTGAAAGATGCACTAGTAGAAAATGCGACTGCTGCATACTTTGATCCATCAATGGACACTGAGTTAACGGTGGATGCTAGTCCTGTTGGTTTAGGTGCTGTGTTAGCCCAACACAAACCTGGTCAACCAGATTCAAGAGTAGTAATTGCCTATGCCAGCCGTTCTCTCACAGATGTTGAGCAACGATACAGTCAGACAGAGAAGGAAGCTCTTGCTCTTGTATGGGGCTGTGAACACTTCAATGTGTATCTGCTTGGTGCACCCTTTACCACGATAGTCACTGACCACAAACCGTTGGAGACCATCTTCAATAATCCAAAGTCCAAACCACCAGCTCGCATTGAGAGATGGGCTCTTCGTCTGCAACCATACAACTTTACGGTGAAATACAAGCCGGGTGCAGGCAATCCCGCTGATTACATCAGTCGACATCCTGCCAACAGTTTCACCATCACCAAGCATCAGCAAGTTGCCGAGGAATATGTACACTCTGTAACCTGTGATGCAGTCCCCAAGGCTCTCACTCTTGATGAAATCCGTACTGCAACCCTAGAGGACCCAACTCTGCAAGCAACAGTGGATGCATTGACTAAGAAAAAGTTTCCACGCATCCCACCCTCAGGAGTTGACCAAGATGCATTCAAAGCACTTGAACGCATCCAGACAGAATTAAGTGTTACGCAACAACGCGACACCGTGCTGCGAGGTACTCGTATCGTCATTCCAGCTGTTCTCCAGCAACGTGCTCTGAAGCTTGCACATCAAGGACACCAAGGTCTTGTAAGGACCAAACAGCTGCTACGAGAAAAGGTGTGGTTTCCTGGCATTGATCGTCAAGCTAAGGACATGCATGATGCCTGTGTCCCTTGCCAAGCTGCAGTGGATACTTCAAGACCAACACCTCTACAACCTTCACCACTACCTGCTGCACCATGGATGGAAGTATCGATGGATTTCTGTGGACCGCTACCAACTGGAGAGTACTTGATGGTAGTCATTGATGATCACTCACGTTATCCAGAAGTAGAAATCATCACTTCCACATCTGCAAAGGCTGTCATCCCGAAGCTCGACAAGATCTTTTCAAACTTTGGCATTCCTGAAGTTGTCAAGACGGACAATGGACCGCCATTTAATGGACAAGACTTTGTCAACTTTGCTGAGCATATTGGATTCAAACACCGCCGTGTGATGCCACTACATCCACAAGCAAATGGAGAAGTCGAGAGATTCATGCAACCTCTCATGAAAGCTGTACGCTGTGCTCATGCCGAAGGACGATCCTGGAAACAAGCTATGTATGCTTTTCTCAGGAACTACCGTGCAACACCGCATGGAACACTGGGCAAGTCGCCTGGCGAACTTTTATTTGGACGTCCTATGAGAATCGCACTACCTGTCATGCCAGCCAAAGTAACGGATAAACGTCTCGCTCAGAAGGATGCACTAGCCAAGGGCAAAATGAAAATTGCTCATGATCAACGTGCAAAGGAACAATTCATAAAGGTTGGAGATACTGTTCTCGTTAAAAAGAAAAAAGAGGGAAAGTTAGATATGCCGTATGATACAAAACCATATAAAGTGATTAGTGTGAAAGGAACTATGGTAACAGCGAGTAATAGAGATCATAGTATAACACGTAATATGGCTTATTTCAAAGTGATTCCAACTAGTGTAGAAAATGATGAAGTGCAAAGTCGTGCAAAAGAAAAAGAAAAAATGAGTTATAACTCGATAAACAATTTCGAGGGATATTTTGTACTTAAGGACTCTCGTCCAAAACGTCATGTTAAACGCCCTACACGATATGATGATTAATTGTGTTCCTATGTAATGCAAAGTATTTACTTGTTATGCTAAACTAAATTTAATATTGTTTGAATAATGCAGATCTCTCATTCAATATTTTGTAACTTTGTATTACAGTTTCTTTCATGTTTGTTTAACATTGCATATGTATTTTTAACATTGAAATCCTTTGTGGTAAAGTTGTTTAAATTCTTTGTGTGTTTAATTAATGTTAAATGTATGCAATATCTCTTGATATGTTAATAACTTACTTTGTGTCAATAACTTTGCTTTGTGCTACAAGCATGGTAGACATCCTGTATTCATTCTTTTTAAAGAAAAGGAGGGATGTCATGTTCACAGAAAATGGTACCATCCGTTTTCTATGTGCGGCGGCTGGACGCCACTAGAGGAGGAAAACAAGAGCGCACAGGATGCCTGCCAAGCTTGGGAGCCATAGTCATGTAATCGTTTATAAGTATTAAAGTCAGTAACCAGGAATGACTTTACATCAACCTTACTACCAAGACTATCTCAGCTATATACAGACACCACAGGAGGGATGGCTGAAAAACCTCTAACGATATAACCAGAAATCGACGTAGCAGACACTTTTATAGCTCATGTAGATGAGATGTTGTGCAGTTATGGAAGTTGTGCTAGATGATGAAGTTGTACCTCCTGTTACTACCTCTTCCCCTATTTCTAATGTTAAATCCCATATTTTAACCCAACTCCAGAAGAGTGAGCCTAGTTTGCGTATATGTTTTTCCACAGCTGTTCCAGAGAAGGATGCTTTGGCAGATGTTGGATACTTCCTCAAAGATCAGATGCTGATGAGACGGTGGAGATCAAAGTTATCTCCCTCTTCAAACGACTGTAAGAGTGTTACCCAGCCTTTTATTGACCCAGTCTTAAGAAAGAAATTGTCAGATATTGTAGACAGTATGTAACCTATCAAGTGGTCGGAAAACACAATCAAGTTATAACAAAAGCTCCCCTGCATCCAATTGTAGTTCCTTGTGAAACTTTTTTTCGAAAGATTCGAAAGACTCATTTCGAAACTCGATTTGTCCAAAGGTTATCATCAAGTGCCTCTGACGAGTCGAGCTAATGAATGTTGCGGTGGTGGATTTGGTGGTGTTACCGCTGACGGACCACCCAACCCACAACTCGACAAATGCTCATATTTCACTAGGAGATCACACTAGGCACTTCTGGCTCTTGGAGAGGGGCTCAACGTCATACGTTTAGGGGATGCGGCTCCAACACGCAGCCTTGTTGTCACGTGCACACACCCACTCGAGCCGCTGTGACTCCCCGCTCTCTCCTTATGGAATATGACCTCCTCAATCCCCTCTGTCTTGCTAGACTTCTGTCTTACTCTGCCCACAGCAGTGGTTCCTGTTTCTTGCTCTCTCTCTCCTTCTTTACTATTTCCTGGGAAGCCTCACTGGGACAAGTGCAAACACCAGCAAATTTGGGTACATTTACTGGACGAAGTACATAACAATACACGCATACATATAATAATGATGAATCCTATACTCTGTACTATTATAATCAGGTTTCACTCCAACACCATCAGAACTCTATCCTCAGCTTGCTAAGTGGTATCCTATCTCTTGGTATTACCTAATATTATCGACCTCCTCAAGTAGATTAAGTCTTACAATATAATGTTACACTACCATCAAGAGGATGTATACATATATATACCTATAAACACATATAAGGCAAATCAGCATTTGAATGCAATAACATACATAGTATATATATCAGTATCAATGATCCGTGCCACACAACGAATCAATCGATCATTCTATCAGTCTTAGAATATCTGTAGGTAATCCTGCCTACGACCGTGACTCTAAACTTGAATATACACTTCGTGGCACATAAATGGCAACGATCACTCACCTCTCACTGCGTCGTTCACGCTAATGACAAACACTCTCACCTCCATACAAGTGATCAGTTAGAACTATTTCACTACCCTGACAACTTCAGGTTCCTCAGGGCTTAAACACCAGAATCCTCTGCAGCTCCTCCAGGCTGCTACCATGAAGATTCCTTGAACAACTATGGTGCTTCCCTAATCCTATTAGGATCATCCACAGCTCTCCTGGCTGCTGCACCATAAGTTTCCTCGAATAACTGTGGCACTTCACCACCTCTGCAGAAGCACGTGACACTCCTCCTCACTGCTTCTTCATAGCTCGGGGTCCTCTCCTCCCCTGCCTTGGAGTCTCATCAACAACTCCTCTGTGCTGGCTTCCAAGTCCTCAGCAACTTCTTCCCCAAAGACAAACCTGCAACCCATTTGCANTGCACTCCAACACCATTAGAACTCTGTCCTCAGCTTGCTAAGTGGTATCCTATCTCTTGGTATTACCTAATGTTATCAACCTCCTCAAGTAGATTAAGTCTTACAATATAATGTTACACTACCATCAAGAGAATGTATACATATATATATACCTATAAACACATATAAGGCAAATCAGCATTTGAATGCAATAACATACATATGTATATATATCAGTATCAATGATCCGTGCCACACAACGAATCAATCGATCATTCTATCAGTCTTAGAATATCTGTAGGTAATCCTGCCTACGACCGTGACTCTAAACTTAAATATACACTTCGTGGCACATAAATGGCAAACGATCACTCACCTCTCATTGCGTCGTTCACGCTAATGACAAACACTCTCACCTCCATACAAGTGATCATTTAGAACTATTTCACTACCCTGACAACTTCAGGTTCCTCAGGGCTTAAACACCAGGATCCTCTGCAGCTCCTCTAGGCTGCTACCATGAAGATTCCTTGGACAATTATGGTGCTTCCCTACTCCTATTTGGACCATCCACAGCTCTCCTGGCTGCTGCACCATAAGGTTCCTCGAATAACTGTGGCACTTCACCACCTCTGCAGAAGCACGTGACACTCCTCCTCACTGCTTCTTCATAGCTCGGGGTCCTCTCCTCCCCTGCCTCGGAGTCTCATCAACCACTCCCTCTGTGCTGGCTTCCAAGTCCTCAGCAACTTCTTCCCCAAAGGACAAACCTGCAACCCATTGCACTCCAATAAATTGTTTCCCCTTTAACTCATAAACAAATTAATCATATAACATCTTTGTCTCCAATCTCTATCTGTCCTCTACATTTAATGAGAGTGGACTCCCCCGTGGGCGAGTCCATGCGCCACCTCGCTGGGCGAGCCTCACTCACGCTGGGAGGGGCCTCCTCCCTCAGGAGCCGGGCTCCTTCAGTTGCCCGCCAGCGCTCAGAGAAGACGGACGTCGCTCCGCGCTCCTCCCACTTCACTCTCTTATTTTAGGCTTTCTGCCATACCAAAACATTTCTAACTTGAAAATAAACATCGGTACTGTCGCTGGGCACACGACCAACTACAAGCAAACACTATGAACTGGCTTAAATCGGGCTTACCACAGATTATCTGGTTGAGGGCGCTTCTCCCTCTGACAACGTCTGACCAGGGCGCTTGTCACAGCCCACAAAACTGTCACTGGGCGGCTTAATACTCTCTCCTCGCCGTCCAGGACTTGAGACCACAACGTCTTCAGCTCGATTCAACAGCTGGAACGTCTGCACCTTCTCTTCTCTTGGAGATAATATCACTAGGGGTTCCCTCCTGGCGGGAGCTCGTCAAAGCGCGGCTCCTCCCCTGCGATGTTCGGCCTCAAGTGAGGTCATCGCCCTCCACAAGCGAGCCTCACGCCTCCAGTAACTTGTCCACATCTTCCAACAAGTCATTTATCTGTTTTCTAGTTCATTGCCCATAATCTCAAACTTTTATATAAATTCAACACACCATCTTACATCTATGTTATCGCCTCTATAAATTCTGGACCTTCCAGTTAGGTCAGGCTTGCTGAATAACTCTCAAGGGGGAGACTCGTTTCTTCAGCAGGCTGAGATCATAACAGGAACCAGCGAATTAATTTGATTGAGAAAATCAGTTTCGTCATTGTTAACCGGCCACAGGCATAAAATATCGTCAACGTACCTATACCAAAGCAAATTTGAGGGTAAAATCCTGGGAAGGATATTTGTTTCAAAACATTCCATGTACAGATGGCTCAAAACAGGGGAGAGGGGATTACCCATCGCCATGCCAAATGTTTGTTTATAAAATGAATCATTAAAGCTGAAATAATTATCTTTAATGCACAATTTTATAAGTTCAATAATGGTGTTAGTAGGCAAAGTTAAATTATACCTTGGGAGTAGAATCCGTAAGAATGACAACAGATCATCAACAGGAACCCTAGTGAACAGAGCCGTCACATCAAAACTCACAAGTTTAAAATCATAATTTAATTTCAAACTAGACAACTTGTTAACCAAGTCCAAGTTGTTTGTTATGTGTGAGTTGGAAATGGAACCGACTACTGGAGACAAGACTTGGACAAGCCATTTGGAAAGTCTATATATATATATATATATACCTCGAACATATTCATCAACAATCTTAACCCCACGACTCAAAGAAGCAGCAAAACAACTAAAAAATCTGAAAGACGTAACAATAAGAAAAGCCGACAAGACAGCAGCATATGTATTGATCCCTACCCAAGAATGCATGAACAAAATTAACGACATCCTCAGTGATGACTCCAAATTTCAACGAATCACTAGGAACCCTGTGGAAGACCTTAAGCGGAAAGTAAACAAAACAATTACAGTAATCAACGCAAAGAAAGGTAGTGTGCATTTCAATAAACTTCAAGGCGACTATGGCTTAGGATATGCCTACGGCAATGTATGTTAAGACACACAAATCAGGTAACCCACTACGCCCTATAATCAGCCAAATACCAACTCCAACTTATCACCTTGCCAAAAAAACTCAATGAACTCCTAACTCCATACACTCCAAGTAAGTATAGTATACAATCATCAGCAGATTTCCTAGAATTAATCAAATCTACCCAGCCCGATGGAATCATTGCTTCCCTGGACGTGGAATCCCTATTTACCAACGTCCCAGTCGACACAACCATAGGAATGATACTGGACAGAGTATACAGAGACGAGAGCACCCCAAATTAGACATACCTGAGCCACACTTGAAAAGTCTTTTCGAAGCATGTACAAAGGAAGCCCCTTTCATCAGTCCACAAGGAGACATGTATTTACAAATAGACGGAGTAGCAATGGGCTCCCCCTTAGGAGTTTTATTTGCTAATTTTTATATGGGAACCATCGAAGACAGGGCCTTCAGTAGCAGACCAACTGTATATTGCCGTTATGTAGACGACATATTCGTAATAGTAAAAGACTCAGATGAACTAATTGACCTAAAAAGACATCTAGAGAGAGAGAGTCAGTACTCCGATTTACACATGAAAATAGTGAAAATAACAGTCTGCCTTTCTTGGATGTACTAATAACAAAAACAGGAACCTCTTAAGCACCAACGTATATACCAAGCCCACCAACATAGGATTATGCCTGAACGATAGAAGTGAGTGCCCCCAAAGATACAAAGCCAGTGTTCTCAATGCTTATATTTGTTGAGCGCTTACCCATATTACGAATCTTGCTAAGATTCTCTCATTACTCTTGATTCTTGTATTACTGTATTATCTTATTCTCTAATTATTATAGCATCCAGTTGTATGATATGAGATTTTGAATGATATATTGTAGCAGGCTGAAGTGTGCCTGAGTTGCATTATATTGTATGAGGCTTTTGTGTTAGAATTTTCATGTTGGTTCATGTGTCGGCGGTTGACCAGGGTGGGAATGTGTTGTCAAGCGAGTGTTTATGATTTAACCTTGATTTAACTCAAATATTTAGTTGCCATTAAATTCTATTGTTAACAGAATGTCATTATGTACTCTTAAGATTAATAATGGCTTGATTATTAGTACTACAATTTATTATTAGAATTTCCACAATGTTATGTGGATAGTTAGTTGATATTATGGTGGACGCTGTCCTGGCAAAGCCAGCATTCCGGCAGTAGGATGGAGGCGTTTGTCGAGAGGAGTCATGTATTAAGTTAAGTCGTTGGTGTCTGTTATTTTTAGCTATTATTAGGCTAACTCTCTGGTTAGATGATTGTGTATATTCCCTTTTATGTATTCATTTTCTGGTGATATTGCTCATGGCTCAAAAAGGAGTTTTATTTATGATAATGCATGCTGGAGAATATTTCTGGCTTTATTACGTACCATTTAAATGTTATGTTTGTCCCCCTTAGCATAAATATATTGTTCCCCATGTTATGCAGTGAAATTTCACTACCCCTAGACAATTGTTGGCAAGGCCGATTTAATATTATTTCTAACACTGCTGGGAGAAGAACCTTATTTAGTCTCATGGGTGGTAACAACCCACTACTCTGAATGGAGCAACGTGAGTAGAGAGTTTGAAAGAGTAACTCAGGTATTGGTGAACAACGGATATAGCAACGCGGAAATAAAGACTGCTAAACATAAACCTGATAATATTCTACAAAACCAAGAAGACTTCCGAATTCCTTATCAAAAACAGCCCGGAGCCGACAGAGAACCCTCTTCAGCAGTCAAGCGTTGTATACATGTACACTTGCTCCCACGAAGGATGTAACCTTCAATCTAAGTACATAGGTATGACGTCGACCAAGCTGATGAGGCGTTTCACATGCCATCTTCAATCCGGTGCCCCCAGGAATCACATGAGACAAGCCCATGACATCAACCAAACAAGTGAAATGTTGAACAAAAATATCTGTATAATAGACAAAACCCAAGATGCAAGAAGATTACAAATTCTTGAAGCAATTCACATAAGAATAGAACAACCTACCATGAACACCCAAATCACGGAACTATTTACTCTACCCACCATGAGAGTAAGAACAAGACCAGAACACCAACAATGCCAACACAGAAGGCAATGTTCCACATAACAGGCCAATTACACTTGATAAATCTTTTTATGTAGACTGGCGCTGCCTCGTATGGGCCAATAAGCCTTCTGCAGTTACCTCTGTTCTTATGTTCTTATTTTTCACCCCACATTTATCCCTTATGTATCCCCCATGTTTTCACCTTTATTGTCTTGTCACCTGACCCAGTGCGGGTATAAATCAACCAGTCCTGAAAAATCTCTTCACTTGAGAATGAACCATGGAGGTTCGAAACATTGTGCAAATTGTATAAATAAGTGTAATACATTCTATAGTAATTCACCTCTTTTCTTCACCTTGAGGTAACGAAAATGAGTTTTGGAGAACTCATATTTCAGCTAAGCCCTGATGCTAAGAAAATAGTTAGAGGGATAGAAGCCCTAAATCAGAAGATAGTAAATACAGAATATGCGGTCATATTCAATGATATATATATATATATATATATATATATATATATATATATATATATATATATATATATATATATATATCTATATATATATATATATATTATATATATATATATATATATATATATATATATATATATATATATATATTTTGTTTATTTTATCCTAGAAGGGGTACCACCTCTGGTGCAAGTGTAGGGACCCATGGCCTCGGAGAAGAAAATAAAGAGTACTCAGAGAAGACCTTGTGGATCCTCACTGAACACTTTGATATTTTCTTCTCCTACCACCCCTATTCTTTTGGTATGTGTGTATATTTATCTAATTTATTTGAAAATGTCATTACACAAAAAAGTTACAATATTGATTACATGCAGGGTACAAGGCTGCTTGTCACAAGTTGAATAGCTCCTCAAGCTCCTCAGATGGTGGGCAGGAACCATGGATGCAGTGAGCATTTCCTCTCTGGATTGCCTCACTAAGGCGCTGAAAAAGAAAACTGGCAGCCCTAGGGTCTCTAGTTGTTTCGATTAGCTTAGACCCCAACTCCTTCAAAAAGCTAGCAGCACTTTTACCCCAGGCACCAAGTGTCTCTGAGGCAATGGGGACAAAATTGTAGTGGTGCTCAAGGTCTCTGTATTTACGTGACTTGGCCGCTTCCCGGTGATTGGCAGCTCCTCCTGCTTGAGTAGCACTGAAGTCAACATAGGTATTGGCTAAAGTTGAGACGCAAGTGTAGTCCCACACCAACTGTCTACCATTCTTCCAGGGGTTCACCGTGATTCCATCTGGGCGACCGACATGCTCATTAGAGTTGCAGGGTGACCCCTTGCTCCTTTTCTTTTCTGCCTAGTGTGACGGTGTTCCCCCCTTCTGATTCTCCCACCCTGCTGTAAGAGTCATGTCACTATTCCCGAGCGTTCTCTACAGTGCAGGCAACAAGTGAACATGTGTGGGAGAGAACAGTATTCTCGAAGAGCCGAGAAATTTGAGAAAATGTAACATTTTGGCCTGTGGGATAGGCCCTTTAGGGATCCAATATGGCGCTGGCGAGTCTGTCTTCCCGCCAAAACTGTGTGACGTCAGTGGCGCCAGATTGGTCACCGTCAGCGACGTGGCACTGGGAGCCAATGAGAACCAACTTTGGGAAAAGTGACGTCACATAGGCATAGGGGGTCCGCCCGTGTTGGCGCCAGGCGGTATCAGTCTTTCACGACACGTCCGAGAGGTAGGACGCGCGATCGGTCATCCTGTCAGAGTGACGGATTTACCGAACTCCGGTGGATTTAAGCGTCTCCAGTTGTTGGCACGCACTCTGTGAGGTCTTCCTGTAACCCAAAAGTGGCTCAGATAAGGAATTGACAAAATATTGAGCAACAAGTGCTCAGGGGACAGGTGCGTTGCAAGAAGTGGGCCGGGCATCGATGTGAGTCGTCGTTGGCAGTTCACCAGTATAAGAGGCAGCTTAGTGGCCGGGCCACCCACCGTGAGTGAACCAGGTTGACAACCTTGTCAACCAGGTTGAACGTGTGATCGACGATCCTGTCAAGTTTGACAGTAACCCCACCTTCGTGGAACCCTACGAGTCAACAGTGGATGCAAGCACGTCGAGAAGTCTTCCCAAATACCTAGCGATATATCTAGACGACGAGGGAATTGACGGTGTTGTGAGCTTCAAGAGCTCTGAAGTCGGGTGCTGTGCGTGTGTCGTCCGGACGACTGATAACTTCAGTGACTTCGTAGTGGTGAGAGGCAGTTACTCTGGGAGTACAGTGACAAGGACTAATTGGGAAACGTACGACGACAGCCGAGACGTAGGCTGGCTGCCGTAGTTGGGAGGAAAGTTGACGGCCAGGAGACCGACTTCAACCAGCGACGTACTGTAGGGAAAGAAGCACGGACCTGCTGTGTACAGAAGCGGCGAGACGCGAGCATCCTAAA